>JAADVF010000426.1:0-24404 GCA_023334555.1 Elongisporangium undulatum
TAGCACACGCTCTGAGCTGAATGCAGTATCAAGCTGCCATCGTCATTCTGGGATTCCATTTCTCGTGAGTACACTATGGCTTTACTATCGTGGTTCTGAATGGATGGCAACACTGTAAACACTTATGCATAAGTGCTGCCCTTGGGGCGAGGCGTGATGTGCTTGGTCCTAGGCCATCCACACCCACCAACACAAGCTGGTGGGCCGTGGCAAAATTTAACGTGCTTGAGCGCGTTTTTCGGTCTCTGCGGCAAGCAGCTCTGTGAGAGTGGACGACTGAACATCCTATGTGCACAAGTCACAGATCAAAGTGCATCTCAATTACTCTAATCATGCTGCTGAGTCTCTCAATACGGCAGCGTGGGCGCGGAGGCTGTGTTCTGAGCCAATGGCTCGAGAAGCCGTGACTTGCGTTTGGGCGTGGCTGGAGATTTGCTTGGACTGTTCACACTGGGGAACGAGCCTCGCGCTGCAGCTCCATTTCTGCTGCTGGGGCTGCCTGGGGAGGCTACTGCCGTTGATCCACGAGCCTCGTATGCCTGATGCCGCACATGCGTGAGCGTGGATCGACGAACTTCCTGCTGCTCGGCCTCGTCGGGCGCTGTCCCGGGACGAAGCTTTGGAAGCTCGTCTGTCAGTCCTGAGAGACTGCTGCTGGTGAGTGTGCCCGTCATGCGACGCACGGCCAGCTCTGCGTCCACGTTCACCTTGACCTTCTCCATGGTCGGGTCTACCAGCAACTGGAACGTGCCCAGCACCATGTCCGAGTTGCAGATTCGTGGGCCTGTCAGCGTTGGGGTGGTCGCCAGTCCAGTGCCTTTAGATCCAGAGGCCGGCGATGGAGCGGTGGTCGCTCGTTGCTGCTGTTGCTTGGCCTTGGTGTGCTGACGATGCTCCTTCTCGTCTTCATCATCGCTGTCGCTGTAGTCAGAGTACGAGTCGTCTGCACCGCCTCCTCCGTCGCTGTTGTTGCCGTCTCCGATCTGTCCAGGTGCTGATGAGGGGGACCGCAGACCGACGTTAGCTGATCCAGTGCGTGTGACTGAGGAAGTAGCGCGCGACTCGAGCTCCGGCCAAGCAGCTATGCTATTGATCACTACCTTGGTCCAGTCCGGAGGCGATCTCTTTGGTGTGATAGCGGCGTTGTTAGCGCTTACCAACGCGACGCTGGACGAGTTCTTGCTGCGAACAGCGGCCGGAGGAGGCACGACGGCTTGGAGATGTTCCACTGCTGCCACGAGCACTTCCGGCTGATGGGAATCCGCCAGCGCTGCAATGGCTGTCACCAGTCCTTCCTGAACGATATTGGCTGCGTGGGGGTCGACTGTGCCGTCTTCTTGCTTGGATAGTGACTGCAAGGCAAGGGCGCAGATGTGGCGTTTGACTGCGGTGGCTGCGTTCGTGCCCAGCCGCAAGAGCACCTTGACGCCGTCGTGCTTGATCATCTGCATACGGCAGCGTCGGTTGCGGGCAGCATTGTACAGACCGACTACCACGTGCTCACGGGTGTTCTGGGAACTACACAGTGAGAGTGCGAACAGCAGCTGCACGAATGCTGGCTGCGCTCCGATCCGCTGCATTTTCACTTCGTTGGCTGCGCTGAGAGCAGCAGCTGCAGCAGTGTCCGATCCGCTGGATGTTGAAAGTGTTGGGCTTTCTGGGTCCAGTCGTGAGAGGTTGCGCAGCAAGATCGCACACTGGAGCGCATAGTCTTCGCCCTTGACGCTCTCGAGGCCTCGGTATGCCGATCGTGGATCATTGGGCGTCGTTTTACTAAGTAGCGCCACAGCGTCCAACACGCCATCGCGTAGCATCAGCTCATGGCACTTGGGGTTCTTGGACAAATTGCACAGTGACGAGATGATGTTCAGGCTCTCTACCTTATTGCTTGTGCTCGAGACTTCTCTCTGCTGGTCCATTCCCTTAACGATTGTCACCAATGCGCGCACGATGCCGTCACGAACGAGTCGCTCTTCCAATGGCTCGCCACCGTCTTCACGAGTGTCTAAGTTGGCGAGTGCACAGAGCATGTCTGCCGCCACTTGTTGGGTCTGCGTCTCGGTTTCCATCTCCTTGCAGGCCAGAATCGCTGCCAGAGTTGGCACGCCGTTACACTCAATGAACTTGCGTTGATTTTCCATGAGTGAGAACAGGTTGCGCAGTACGAACACGCACGAGGACGTTGTAGCCACGCAGGACGCCATGCTGCGCTTCATGATGTCGTTCAGCACGACCACCAGTGACTCCTGGGTCATGAGCGTCACTGCGGTGCTGTTGCTGCTCAGGCTGGCGAGGGTGGCTGCCGCATACCGCCGGACGTCCTTGTTCTCAGATTTGAGCTCGGCCACAAGAATGGCGAGCACGTTCGATTCGTCACGCACGAGTTGCTCTGCGACGTCTTCGCAGCACGCAAGGTTGTGCAGAATATTGGCTGCATACACCTTGGTCTCTGGGTCTCGCACCTTGACGAGGTTCTTGAGTATCGTTAGCACGCCTTCATGCAACATCTGCTGCTCGTAACCTCCAGGGACGCTTGATAGGTTGCTCAGTACACCGCACAGCAGCCGCTTCATGTCCTTGCTGTACTCGGCCTGGTACATCTTGGTCAGAATGCGCACGATCTCCATTTCAAGCAGCTGCGTGGCCTTGGCTGCATCCAGCGAGAGGTTGTAGATCGAACGCAGCGAGAGATCGCGGACTTCCTCGCTGTCGAGCCGAGCCAGCTTGATGAGAGCGTAGAGCACACCATCCTGGACCATTTGGTCGCGCGTGTCTTCATGTGACAGTAGATTGAACAGCGCCTTGGCGCAAATGGCTTTGGTCTGGTCGCTATTCACACGCAATAGCGTGATGACAATGAAGTCGTCGACGGTTGAGTCTCGCCACAGTCGCTTCTTCAGCTGTCCTCGCTCCGTCGCGAGATTGCACAGTGCGATGGCAGCGCACACCTGGGCCTCATGCAAACCGGTGCGCATGATGCCGTTAAGAGCCGGGGGGATATCCACGTGGCCTGCCAAAAGCCGGAGTCCTCGAGTCGCAAGCGACACCTTGGCGATTGTGAGAGAGCAGCGCAGTGTCGTCTTCTGCTGAGTTAGCACGGCTTGTCTGTCCAAACGAGAGTTTTTCGAAGCGGATTGCGTCGCCAATAGCAATAACGACGCAAAGAATGCCGGGATCTCTTGCTTGGTCTGGCTGCAGCGCTCGTGGAGCTTGAAAAGGATTTGGGCCGCGGCAAACTGCGTTTTCACGACCTTGGAATCTGTTTTCGGATCGCGACGACGTGAATCGGCTGACGATGCGCTTAGGAAATGCTGGATGGCTTCAATGACGCCATCATCTACCAGTGTTGCCCGCCGTGTGATGTGAGACGCCAGATTGGCCAGCGTTGCCATGCAATCCAACCATAATGAGTAAATCACTGCCACAGGTTCGGCACTGCTTGGCTTGGACAGGACCCGCACGAGCAAACCCACAGCGCCTTCGTAATAGAGTACGTCGTAGTTCCCTTGCCGCGTGGACAGGTGATGTAGAAACGCGATGCAGACGCCACAAAGCTCGGCGTTGAGGATCTGCTTTGAGGCGAATTGAAGCATGACTGGAATCGCGCCTTGCTCCTTGTCGGTCGTCGATTCCGCCAGACGCGTTTTCATACTCGGATCCTTGGCGAGATTCAGCATGGCGTAAACACAAGCCTTTTGGATATCGGGGCTGGGACTGTTCTGCACCAAGGTAAGCAGAGCCGGCACGACGCCTTCATCAACCATGCGCTTGAAGTTGAGAGGGTGCAGCATCAGATTGCTCAGTGCCGTGACACAATCCAGCTTCAGCAGAAGAGAGTTTGGGTCGTGGCGCTGGGAATCATTCACGATGCGTAGCAGATATGGCAATGCGCCATCCTGCACAATCGGCTGGCGGCATCGTTCATCCAAAGCCAGGTTGGCCAGCCCGATGATGCAGAACCGTTCAGTGTCGTCGTCGATACTGCGGCCAGAGCCATTATCATCGGCATCTTGCAGCATGCGCAGCAACTTGGGCACAAACCCAGCCGAGACGACTCGGTATTGTAGCTTTGGGTTGCAGCAAAAGAAAGCGACAACGTTGGCGCCGTTCTTGCGAATCCGCATCAGTAATGCTGTGGCTGCAGCGATGGCTTCGTTGACTGCCGGGTCTTTCACTTTGGTGGAGCCATTGGATGCCGGTTTTAGTACCTGGTCATTCTGCTCGTTGTCTTCATCCTCGACATCTTCGTTGGTCTCTTCATTCACACGCTGGAAGGCTGCCTGGACGCAGTCAAGCATGAGAATGACGATCTCCAATGCTCCATTCTTCACCATGAGCTCTTGGTTCGTCTTGATAGCCGACAAGTTGCAAAGAATGCATGAAATCATCTCTAATAGCACCATTTCCTTGGACTCCGCTAGCACTGCCATGACTAAAATGGCGCCTTCTTCGACCATGTTGGACCGTGTCGTTGGTAGAATCGAAAGATTCAACAGAGCGCGAGCACAGGCACGGCGAGTCTCGCTGCTTCCCGACTTCGCAAGCGAGACCAGAGTATTCAAGATGGAATCACAGGTCACAGCTCGCGGGATGCCTGCCAGATTCACCAGCGCGTAGATGCATGCCTGCTTGACGTCTTCATGTTGCAGCGTCGTCATTAACTGCGATAGCGCGACGACGCAGCCTTCGTGCACCATTCGAAAATGGTGCGTTTCGTCCACCGTGAAGCGGAAAAGCGTACGCGCGCACAGTGTTTTCACCGTCGTGTTTGGCGTGTGCGAGAGTTCTAGCAGTGCTCCTAGCACTCCATCGTCCATCATGCGCGCGTACAGATCCTTGATCGCGAGAGAGAGCACGGATGCTGGCATCATGGTCGCCGAGCTAGAGGACGAAGTCAACGTTCCGGTTGCTACTGGGTTATTCCGATTCGACTTCTCTTGCACCAGGCGACCACGAGACGGAGGTGAGGTGGTCAAATTGAGCAGCGACGCCGCCGTGTAGAGACGAATGGCGGTATCGTCCACCTTGAGGATGCTCAGGATGGTGGCCAGCGCGCCTTCACGAATGATCTGCAGCTCAAAGCCGTGGTGGCACGAGATGTTGTAGATGCCCTCGGCGCACTTGAGCTTCATGTCTCTCGTCAGCATATTGGTGCTCGCGCTGTTGTTGCTGTTGCTGGCCAGCTCTAGTACTTGATGCAGCAGCGCGGACGCTTTGCTATTCTCTCCGCTAGAGCCAGAGCTGGCATTACCGGACTCAGAGGCTCCGCCCAGCAAGAGGTGGCTCAATGAAGTTGGAGACGATGCGCCGGTGCCCAGCAGATCCATGCACGGGTTGTGCATTTCGGACGCAAACTTGCTGCGATCGATGCGCGAAAGGTAGATCATGCCCTCGTCATACTCGCCGCGCTGATAGAAGAGGTCGCCGCCAAAGTTCTTTTTCTTGGCGGCCGCCAGAGTCCTTTCCTTGTCGCTCTGCTCTGCATCGGCTGCACTAACGCCACCAGCCGCGACCTCCTTGTTGAAGATGATCGTAAAGTCGCGGTGCTTACCCTCATGGTCGCCACCATTGCTGGCTTTGTGGTACTTCTCGTGGGCCTCCTGGCGCCGCTTCTTGTTGGCCGCCTCGCTCTTTAGATGCTGGAGAAGCGCACGCACGAGATCGTCCTTGTCCGGGTGGTCGCGCCAGAAGCCGCGCTGCCGGTGCAACTTCCAGTGCTTGACCAGCTCCTTGAGCTCCTCCGTGCGGATGGGTGAGTTCTCCGGGTCTCGGTTGCGCGGGAAGAGGTTGTACTTGATCAGGTACATGCGCAGACCGTCGATCTCCTGGTCGCGTCGCAGCGCCGCGAGCCGCTGCTCCATGTTGACGGCGCACTTGGGCGCATTCATGGCCATGCTGACTGGCTGGGCAGCCCAAGCAGACAAGCAACAACTCACCACTGGTGCAGCTTCATGCTGTGGGAATCGGTTGATGGCCGTGGCTAAATTTGAACGCCCCACGAGGCTGGAAATAAATCACCACGAAGACCGTCAGTCAGTCGCAAGGGCCCAAGAGGCATCATCAGTCAAAGGATTTGCATGTTACAAAGGCACCTCAAGGGGCTTACACATCCACACGTCACTCACTCTCCCCAGCGCTGAGCTTGGGCTTGGACTCACGAACTGGTTGGTGCCGGAACCACCACCGGCGTCTCCAGGATCGTAAACACCTTGTCTGACATGCGGTAGGACCGCTGGTCGCCATCGTCGTATACCACAAAGTGTTCGTACGTAGGCTCGTTGAACTGCGCCACGCGGCCCTCGTACCACTTGTCCTTAGCCCACTTGACGCGCACGCGCTTGCCCACGAGCCGCTGCGGGTTGTCGTCGCTGTCGTAGAATGGCTCGAGCGCGCCGAACTGGGCCGGGTCCAGCATACTGCGCAGCCGCGGCACCAGGCGTGCAACCGTGCGGTCCACGGCCTTGATGAGCCCGCTGCTCGTGACGCTCACACTCACCCAGGATGACGTGCTGTTGGGCTTGACCAGCGACGTCTTGCGCTGCTGGAGATAGCCGTCCCCGCCGCGATGCGCCATGAGCCATTTCTCCATCCACGCGCAGTTGCGCTGGTTGTCTTGCAGCCACTGGCCGACCGTGCTCGGATGCCGCTTAGCCAGGCGCGTCAGCATGTCGATCGACGTCTCCGTGGCCTTGTAGTACTGCTGCTGCGAGGCTACTGCCGCCAGCACACGGGTCATGCCGTCCGTCACGCGAGCCCGAGCCAGCGAGTCACGGATCTTGAGCAGCGAGTTGAACGTGCGGAAGTACGGCTTGACGTCGTGGTGGTCCTCCGACACGATACCATGCAGGATTTTGTCCATGAACTTACTTGTGACCGCCTGGCTCTCCCAGCACAGATGCATCACGATCTGCTCCAGCGGCTTGGTCTCCTTGGTGTACCAGTTGGCGCGCTGCGTGAGCAAGGTCAGGAACCGGTCGTTGCACAGCACTTCCTGGTCCGCGCGCGAAAAATCCACGTAGTCCTGGGCCATGTTGGGCGGCAGCTGGCGGCGGTGCGACCGCTCTACGTCCATGGCCGGCGGCAGGCCACAGCGGATCAGCAGCGAGACCAGCTTGAGCACGGTCGTGTTCAGGTCGATGCTCTTGAGGATCTGCTTACTCTTGACCTTTTGCAGCTGCGCCTGAAGCAATGGCTGCGTGGAGCCCATGCCCGTCAATAGCGCCACGATGGCGCCGACCACGCTGTTCACGACCAGGAACGCGCCCTCGTTCCGGCCGGTCTGTACGAAATCCCAGATCGTGAGGAAGTACTGGTGGTGGTGCTGGATCGGCACTGTGAGTAGCGCCGGCATGAGCTGGATCAGGTTAAAGATAAACTCGAACGACGCCGGCAGCTGCTTGTCGTCTCTACCACTTGAAGACTCTGACGTCACTGCTCGAGTCGATTCCTCTTCAAACGCAATGTTGGACGTGGTCGCGATGGCTTCGGAGACCACGCTGCCCATCAGTTCACGCACTTCGGCATGAGGATTGAACACCAGCAGATCCAGCAGCAGCGTTTCGTTCGTACTCATGGTCCGCAGAAACCACCGGCAGCCATCGACCTCATCATGGTACAGCGCATGCAGTACGGGATGCCAGGCCAGCACTTGGGTCACATTACCGCCCTGCCAGAGCGTCCCAAAGACAAACTTGGTGGCCATCTGCAACGCTTCCAGTCGAGCTTCGATGGGCTCAAACCGAGGAGGGACTGCCATGGTCTTGGATGCCTCGAACCCAATCAAACACGTTTTAACGAGATCATAGGTGAATGAGATGCACCGGTCGTCATAAAGATAGGTCTTTCGCCAAAACAACCGGTTCTCCTTGGCGATCAACTGGCGAATTGTTTCAGGTGCAGTAACGTTAGCCACACTGCGCAAGTACTCGAGACGAACTCTAGCTTTTCTCTTCAGCTTGGTGCAAAACAGCAACACAAAGCTACTAGCTGCCAAACTGAGAGTACGGGAATCCTTGGTGAGACCACAATCATTGACCTTGGTCGGTACCCGCGAGTAAATCAGCATAAAACTACTTCGATTTTTCATTCGCGAGGAAGTGGCAGCGATCGTTGAAGATTCAGTACTCGATGACCGGCGTAGACGATCATCCTCTCCTCCAAAACACTCCTCGGGGATGTTCTTGGGATCAAATGGGCTGACGACGGTATCATTGAATTCATACCATTCCGGTGCATCTCCTTCTTCTTGCTCTCCGCGCAAGAATGAATAATAATGCCCAGAGTGCGCCGTTCCCATGTGAACAACCGTTCCAGAAAGAGTGTACTGCGAATATTCAGGAGCAGAAAGTCGTTGGCCGTCATTATGCCCTCTCGTTGATGAATCTGACACGCTGCCACTTCTATGAGAGCTGGATTCATTGTTATCGTCAATGACGTGGGGAGCAACAGCAGACGACGAGCGTCTTCTCTGTTCCTGCTGTCCTTCCTTGGTGTATGGGTACATATCCAACTCCATGGGAAACTCAAACTGGTCATGAAGTTTGATCTGTTGCATGCGCTCAAAGTCGAATTCAAACCGCTTCAAGTGAATGATCAGATATTCAGGAAGCTTGTGAATTGAAACACGCTTATGCGTCTCCACTGCCACGTTTTCACGGCCTGCTTTTTCATCTTCCTCATTTTGCTCCCAAGTGTAACTCACTTTTTCTCCCTTGACCCAGGTGTCTAGCGATTCGGTGAGAGACTTGTGGTCTCGCACAGGAACAGAAATGTAGTGGAAAGGTTCAAACCCTTCACTGTATTTACCCCCTTCGGCCACGAGCTCGTTGCTGAATGTTCCCCCGAAGAAAGTGTTGAGCACGTTTTCGTCACCTGAATACATTCCATTCATACCACCAATCATTCCATTCAATTCAGATTCCACTTGCTGGAAGAACGAGGTCAGAAACTCGCTTGCATCCTGCTGGACACTCACATCAATACTGCCTCCATCCCATGTCTTCAGCGCTGCCGTGAACGACTTGGGGTTGTAATGTGGCTTTGCACTGGTCTCCAGATGAGCAAAGAGCAATTGAAGTTCATAGATTAGGCTATTGGTGTCACTTGATTGGGACGTGATTTCTGTTTTCAAACGCAGAATTTGTCGGCGAAATCGCGGGATCATGAAGAACGCCTGAATAGTAGAATTGAGATAGCAGGTGCATCCCAAATTCTTCAAACCAACATACTTTCCACGTTCCAGAATCAGATGATGCTTAGAGGCGGACTTCATGGCCTTCCTTTTCGATGCCGATAGTGCCTTTAAACTTGAAGCTGCATCTGTCTGCACAGTTAGCGAATGCTGAATGCTCATTTGAACAAGAATATATCGAAGTCCCTTGATGTTTTCAAGCGACAACTCCGTGACAAGATCAAAGGCCAATTTTCGACAGGAATCACTCCTGCACTTGGGTTGCTGCAGGCCAGCCGGTAAATTAGACTGTTGGGCTCCCGCGGTTAGACTCGTCATTTGGTCTTCTTGAAGATCGCTTGGTGTCGCAAAAAGACAGCGATGGAACAACTCATGAAGAATGCCTTCTTCGTCATGAAGTGTCGAAGCAATCACTTCTCGTAGACTCTGACCGCTTTCTGCCGGATCAGCCAGTACGACCGGAATTTTCTTCAGAATCGAAAGAAACGTTGATAGCAAAGCCTCTAGAAGAGAGTCTGAAGAAGAAACATCCAAACCAGATGCACGTGCAGATGAGCTCCCGTTTACGCCACTTTTTGGAGCCACGAATGCTTTGACACGTTGACTCAGCGTTCGGCACGCTGGAAGAATGTCGAACCGCTCCAAATTGTCGGTACTGGAAATAAGGAGCGAATACACATTGTAGTATTCCTCATCATGCACGGGCTTTGTGTATTCGCTTAACAGCTTCAGGAAATGATGACAGCAGGCCAAACGGTCCTCTTCAATCTTGTTTCGTGTTGTTGATAGCGCGACAATTGCATTTGCTGCCTCTTGTCGCACTGACTGAAAACGACTACCAACCAAACAGCTTAACATGATATGACCATGGGACGAATAACTTCGGAGGATAGGCAAGCAGGGTCGTAAAGCATTAAGGAGGTAGGATGTGATTGCAGAAAGCGCTCGAGTCAAAAGGTACGCTTCGTTTGGAATCCCATACGCGTTATCAGGATCACTTACGATCGGACGCTCATAAGATCTGATATCAATGCGAGACGAATCCTCTGTACCCAGATTAGTAGGCGTATCATCAGAAACCGATTCGGTTGGATCATTCCTTGAAGTGCTTTCATCGACCATATTCAGAATATTGTTTAGGATATTCATCAATTGATACACCAGATTTTCTGGGTCGCTTGCAGGAGATCCTTCTTGATCCTCAATTTTTCCTGCGAGAACAAAATGTCGCAGCAGCTTGAGCAGTTTCGATGCACACATTATAGCCAGCGCTCCTTGTTCAAACCATTTGTTTGGAATACATGATAAGATGATGCGTTCTAAGTGTGCTCTTCCTCCAAGAGCCATGAACGATCGACTCCATTCATTCGCTTCAGTGTCAAAGCGATCGCTGTTACTACTAAACACGTTAATCATACCGTCTGAGAGCGCAAAACGTTCAACGAGCTCTAGCTGATAAAGCAACTTCGGCGGGCAAACTGGATCCAACAACATATCCCAATCGATAACCGGCATCGGGGTTTTGCAAATTGAGCCATCTATGGCGAGTACATCTTTTAATGTTCGCACTTGTTTCTCCATCAGGGAGTCAAATGTTAAAAGTTTCAATACTTTCCAAGCTTCCTCGCAAATACCACCCTTGTACGAGAGCAAATCATAGAGGAGTCGCAGCCATTCACTGTTGTTCGAGATATCCAATCTAGTTGCGTTCCAGTCACTATCAGTTCCTGTTGCGCTGGCTGTAGATCCAAGTCGTGACCGATCGTAATCTAAGACAATTCGTTTTACATGACCAATGGTATCACTTTCTACTTTGGTCAAAAGCACAGCCTCGATGTATCTGGTTTGCTTGCTTGGGGCAGGAACAGTGGATGCCAATGAAACCCTTGAGCTCAAGCTTGTAGACGGCATAGACATCGTTCCACTAAATATTCGAGCTTTTTCCAGTGAAAATTTGTTGTGTCCTTGAGCAGTCAGTTTAGTCTTGAATTCGTTCACAATGCGTACTCTATCTGCGGGATGACCCGTGTCTTTTGAAATGCGATCTCTAAGCTCACTGACGAGTGATGTTCTTCGCAAATGATAGCGAAATGGAGCCGAATTTTTCCCGTCTTGAGTCTTGACGTACACAATAAGCTCTTCAATTGCATCCGATGCACCTGAGCCACTCGAATGTTCGTTGGAATAAACAACTGATTGATGCAAAAAGGTGCCCAAAATCAACAGTAAGCGATGAATTTCTTGCTCCTTGATCCTGTCTCCTTTGGATGATTGCACACGGTTTTTCAAACGCAGAATACAGTCTTTCACAAAATCTGTCCATACCTCTCGGCGAACAAGCTTGGAACCGACGTGTAGCTGCAAGTAAATCAAATAATTGATAGCTTCTTTACTCACAGATTCATCTTTTGCAGATAATGCGACCTCATAAAAGGCATCGAGACCCTTCAACTCCATTGATTCCACAGTGAAAAGAGCGTTATCTTTTTCTGCGCCACTTCGAACTGATTTTGTACTAGATGCCAAACAAGATAACATTTTGTCGCTTGTATTGACAAAGCGGAACAAACGTTCCAGTGACCAAAACGCATTGCGACTCATCGTACTCATATCAAGATAGATACCATTAACAGGTTTGTGCTGCATTGCATTGATCAAAGACTGGAATACTTCAGAGGCCACCACGGAAGAAAAAGCCATGTTGCCTGTATACGCTCGCTGAACAAAATTATTTGGATCGGGAATAACGGACCGGAACCATTCAAAGAACGTTTCACGCTCGATTTGACTATTGTTTGCTCCATTGAAGCACTCCCACAACTGCGTAATTGAATCATACGATAGCGTCAAATCAGATTTCATCAGGAGATAACCCAGAAATGAAAGCCGCTTTTCCATTGCAGTGCGATGATCACTCTCTGGGGGATTCATTGACCCACCTATCTTGTCATATTTCATATAACGCTTGATTTCATCCACTGTTACTGACAATATATCAAACTTTGCATTCAAATCACGTAACAATTCGGTTGATGACGATGCCGCTTTGGATGAAGTAAACGGTGATGCTCTTGATAGAGTCGATGAGGCCAAGGACGGAGTCATCCCGCTTCCACCGTACCCTTCTACTATACGTTGAATCAAGCTCATTGACATTTCAACAAGTGCCCCCGTCTTGATGTTGTAGGCGCAATTCTTAACATAATCGTTCAGCAGTTGTTGTTGTTCTTTAGCAGCAACAGAAGACGACGCCGAGCTTGATGAGACCCATAATTTTTGAATAAAATTCAGCGAATCAGCAAGCGCGTTTTCCATCTCCACATGAACTTCGGGTTGAATAAAAGTGTCAGTGGGGTCATTCATCAGAACTCCGTTCCATAGCAAGCAGCAGCCAAGATTAACCACTTTACTGAAGATATCAACATCTTTCTGCGCACTAGTGGAAAGCTTTTGCTGACTTCCACCAGTCACGCCGACCAAATTGCTTAAAGAACGCTTGGATCCTGCATTTTCAACTTCAACCAGCTGCTTCGACGCAATCACAATAACTCGCTTGATAAAATGAATCAGCAAGTCGTCAAATTCTGCCACCGGGACTTGGGTCAACAGCCCAGCTAGAATATCAAGCAAGTCAGCCGTAAAGACTGCACACAAAGAAGAGAGAACATCAAACACTGTCTTTCGTCCCGAACGCTGAAGACTCATGCCAGTCTTCCATAGTAACATCACCAACTGTTCACTCAGGACTCCGTTGGAGGCTACAAATTCAAGAATTTTCTTGGATCTCTTGAGAAGCTCGAGGTGAGTTCCGGCATTAAGATTGTACTTTGCGCAAGCATCTTTATCGCCAAGTATGACTTCAGGCACGTCTGAAGCGGCAAGCCATTCAGCAACATACTTCCCACGAAGCCATTTCGTAACTGATTGACTTGAGGATGACGAGCTTGCCGATGATGAAGAGAAGAAAGAAACTTTGCTGACATACTCGGCACTCCCCATGAGCGATGATCCTGCACGTTTGAGAGTCAAATTGGTCTTCTTTTGCTGTGCATCTTTGCGTTGGGCCATAGCAATGATATCATTGATACGCGATATACCCATTAGACGCTGTGACAAGAACGGACAGCAAATGAATTTCTTGGAAAGATCCAAATGGAAGATCTCAATTGCTTCTGCAAACACTGGATCGCAAGCCGACGATAACGCCGACGCAAACCCATTTGATCCATCGACATCCGATTGCTCGTAATCGGATAGGCTAGTGGAGTTGCCGCCTAGTAGAATCCCATCACGATAAATCATATCAAGGACACTGACAATTTGGTCGATCAAACCTTCGTCATCCTTTAATTCGTCGCCCTTCATTCGCCGTAATCGAGCAAATGCAGCATTCAAAAATTCCCGGAAGAAATCATCCATTTGTGCAGCCTCTGCTGACGGAGAGCTTCGATTGCGAGCAATTGCACTCTGTCGACGACGCCGTTGGACCAGACATGGTTTCGCTTGGTTCAAAATCATACAAAACAAAACCACTTCCGTGAGCGGAACCTCTGGCGCCGACAGCCTCTGCAGAATAACACGGAAGCCTCCAGCTTGGAAAAAGATTTCCACACTGTCAATATATGTGTACGATCGGCACGGGTGACGACTGGGGATGGTCGCCAATGCATCTGGAGTCGTCAAATAGGATGTGAACACAAGCTTCTGGTACTTGCTTGCCGAAAAGTTGCCTGGATACTTGAGATAAAAATACGTGCACGAGTTGTGCCCATTGAGAATCATTCGAGTGAGCACCAGCAGCGATGTCACTGTAGACTCTGACATGGTTGCTGCCTCTGCACTGAGCAGCGCCGCCACCAGATTCGTCAGCACATGCTGGCGGAACTCGTGGATCTCTTCAGCGATTTCATTCGATCCGAACATACAGAGCAGCGAACGTTCGATGAACGGGATCAGCTGACGTACCAGGTACGTTTCCTGGCTGGAGGCGTCAAAGAAAGCTCGATCAAACTCTTCTCGAGCGCGCACCAAATCGCCCATTTCCACGGTCCACAGACTGCCCTGCTTGCGGGTGGATGGGTACGACGGCGACATGTAAAGATTCGTGTTCGTACCCAATTTCGCGACCCGATTGCGGGCCATTGACCGCGTCAGGAACTCATCGCGGGACTTTCGCCACGTCGGGATCTGGACGCGGATCTCTGTCGGCGACATGTCGAGGATTTGAGCCACATGCCACTTGTTGGAGTACAGTTCCTTGACTTCGATCCAGTTGCCCACTCTCTGAGTAGCAATCGACCATTTGGAGCCTGCGAGATCGTCTCGGTTGAGGCGCCGGAAGCACAAATACGATCGCATTTCCTCTGTTAACGCACAAAAGAAGCCAGGATTACGTTGCGTTCAGTGCATATTCATGAGATCATAGAGTAGTTGGGCACTTACTGTCGTTGCTGGTGGCAGCGGGCGTGACGATGGGCTCTGGCAGGTGCTCGAAATCTTCCGGCACATCTTTCAGATCGCGCACCACGCGGATCTCCTTGAGCGGACTGCTGGCGTTGCTGCTGAGCTTGCTGTCGCCGCCACCATTGCACTGGTACCACAGAAACAGTGCGTTCTGGCGATCGATGCTCTTGTCCAGCTTGCGCCAAGCGCTTGCATCGTCATCAATTGCGCCGCTCTCGTCAAGCAGCTCACTTCCAGCAACGCGCAGCTGTGTGATGGCGCTCTTAGCGTCCACCGTGAGCTTGTACCAGAGGTACGTATGCGGCGCGATCTCGGCGGCCGCACCTTCCGCCGTAGTGACGCGGTGGAAGCCGCCGCCGGCCGCCAGCGCGTTGCCGTACGTGACCTCGAGTCCGCCCACGCACTCGGACTGCATCCACGCTCCTTTCCTCACTGCGGGCTCTGCAGTACCTTGGGGACCGGCTGGGGGCAGCAGCCGATTCTTGCGCTTACGTCACCAACTGATCCGCCCCCATTCCGTGGAAGTGTGCGATAAGTCAGGTCGTGATTGTAACATTTAACGGATACATGTATGGTGCAGTTGAAGATGACCAATATTGAGATACCGGTATTTTTACAGACCAAAATATAAAAAATATCGTGATTTGCTACAGTATATTCGTGGAATATCCGTAAAAAGTACCGTAAATTAGGTGAAGAAGCCATGCGCTGACAATGGCGCTGGCTGGAGCTGGTCAGTGGCTGCTGCATCAATGGCCCAGTAGAGAGCGTAGGCCGCAGAACCAGCGGTCGCACTTGTAGTGCGCGTGTTGAGCGTGAAGTGCCAGGCACTCGGACTTGGAGCTGAACGCGATGGAGGGACAGCGTGGGGCGCTCACATTGAGCTGGATGGGATACGAGTGGTTCACCAGTCCAAGCACCAGGAACTGCCGCAGCGATTCAACGCGGTGCTGAAGGAGATGCTGCTCTCGCACTGCGTACATGCCAGCCTCTCGGATCGCGTCGATCTGCTTGCGATTGGCTGCGTCCACGACCCACGAGAGTGTGCACTCCGGGTCTGTGCGATCGAACGCCACGAAATGTTCGCGATCGCGCAGCTGCAATGCATTCAGCATGGGCTCCACATCGCGGTTTACCACGAGCAGCGCGCCCGTAGCCGCGATCTCAAACATGGCTGTGGTCACGTACTGGATCAACGAGCCCTCGGCCGTGATGCCCGCGCAGTAGGACCGCAAGTAGGCCGCGCACGTAGCTTCGGATCCAACCGTGAGCTGGGCATCATGCACATCCATGACGGATCCATGCGAAGCTTGGAAAGTCTGCAACCAGCGCTGCATGGGGTCGACGGCGGATTTCTCAGTCGCTGGGGCTGGAAGCAGAAAGAGCTTGTCGATCGGGTAGTCATTGATAGAGGCCACGGCAAAGTCGGCGCCCGCGGCATGCGGCAGCCAGACCGTGAGTGGCAGGTCCTGTGTGTTGAGCAGGTACGTGGCGGGCGCCATGTACTGATCCAGCAGATACGCGTACGCACTCAGAAGCACATCGACGCTCTTGAGCACTTTCTCCTGCAGCACGACGGGACTGAGCTGGTCGAACACCGACAGATCGTCGCTCCAGACCACGAGCAGCGTGCCGAGCCCGCGCAGCTTCTGGAAGTAGCGGTTGTGGTCCAGCAATAAATACATCGGCAGGTCTGACGTGGACGAGAGGCAGAAGAGCAGCACGCTGGGCGCCTTCTTCGGGTCCTGCTTGTAGAAAAACTCGGTCGGGCGTCTGGTCTCGAGCTCGTTCCAGTCCATATTGAGCGTCTTGAAG
Organism: Elongisporangium undulatum; assembly: GCA_023334555.1. NCBI lineage: Eukaryota > Oomycota > Peronosporomycetes > Pythiales > Pythiaceae > Elongisporangium > Elongisporangium undulatum. Next base: position 16,469 of record JAADVF010000426.1, read on the forward strand.
GTCGTAAACAGCCGCTCGGAGGCCGAGTGGCGTCGCATTGCGCTCTGCTGCGAGGGCGTGCAGCCCACGAGGTACTTGAAGCCGTTCGTGCGGTCGTGGCGCTCTCGGACCCAGGAGCCCAGCTCCCGCCGATCAGCAATCGAGGCCGGGAAGAGCTTGACGCGAGGGTTCTCCGCAGCACTGCGCATGGTGCGCATATCCACGTCCATCTCGTGGTAGAAGCCCAGCTGTCCGTTGTGGTCGTTCTGGCCGCCAAAGATGCCGTGGAATCGCAGCCGAGCGACCATCTCCAGCAGCGCGAGCATCACGACCACGCCCATGAACAGCCATAACAGCAAGGTCTTGAGCGCCACGGTCTGGTACAGCGATCGGCACCAGATAAACAGTCGGTTATTGAGACAGCGCATGCAGCAGCGACGACGCCATGAACTGCTCTTCTCGTTCTTGTCGTCCTTGTCGACGTCGGGGCTCCTGGCCACGGGCAGCACCGCCATGTCGTCTGTCGCGTCTTCAGGTCCCCCGCCGCTGTTACAATTGCTGGCCCGCCGCTCGCGCATGCAGAGAGAGAGACGAGTCCAACGCCGCGCTTGAGTTGGGCGCGCGGGATTTTCGGTCAAGGGCCGAATGGGCAAAATCCCATTCACCCATTCCATTCCTGCACGTGAAGACCACCCAAGAAAAAACCCAAATCATCCAACTAGCTCCAAGATCCGAGCCTTTCAGTGGATTTTTGCGCTTACGTCAACGATACAAATCTGATTTTTATATCAGCCAATCATAATCATGAGCAACATATTTTCACCAACCCTCCACTCCTTATAATCAGATAGGCTCAGGAGGTACTGACTTTGGATAATTCATTATGAGAACGGAACATGATTTCACTATGATTGGCTGAATACTAGTACATATGATTTCAGCTAATCAAACCTACCAAATTGACCTATACATGTTTTGATTGGCTATAAACCCTACTCAAATCGAGTATTTTGGCGCGTAAAGCGACCCAAATCCAAACCAGCGAACATGGCGCTTGAGTCGCTCTCACGGGAGCTCGTGGCGCAGATCGCGGCCGATTACCCGCGTCTGCAGAGCCTGAACCTGTCGCACAACGTGATCCGCGAGGTCGCGTACTTGGAGCTGCTGCCGCATCTGCAGAAGATCGACCTGAGCTTCAACCGCCTCTCGTCTCTGCCTGCGCACTGGGGCGCCACGCAGTTGGAGCTGCTTAATCTCCAGGGCAACCAGATGTACGCAAGACCCGCATTGGCTGTTCCTGCTTGTGGCCAGCTGAAGCTAATGGTATTTGACTGGCTATAGAGACTCGCTGCAATCGCTGAGCGAATGCGGGCACCTGCAGACGCTGGATGTTGGTGAGAACCGGCTAGAGCTCTTTAGCGAACTGCGGCATCTCCAGCCGCTGTCAGAGCTGCGAACACTCGTGCTTCAGGTTGGAATGTGTGGGTGTTTGCTTGAAGATGAAGCTTTGTTTGCTAATGCGATGATGTGGATACAGGGCAATCCAATGGCGTCGCAGTCCACATATAGACGCGAAGTGATCTCCATGCTGCCGCAGTTGGAAACGCTCGACCATCGGTACGCGCACTCGCATGATCTCCATTCTACTTATGTGGTACTAGATCCCACTGTGTTGTTTGATTGGCTTTTCTAGCGATATCACGGCGGCCGAACGGTTGTACGCCAAGCTCCAGCACAAGATGCCGCTGAGCATCGCACCATCGCTGCCTGTTGAACCAGCAGCCAACGATCATTCCATGACGCCGTCTCATCATGTTCCCAGTCCTTCATTGGCATCCTTGTCGTCGTCTTCGCTGTCATCATCGTTGTCTCTGAGGCCCGACGACATTCAAACGGAGCTGTCGGTCGTCCATTCGCCACCGCTGCTCACGCCAGAGAATGTCCAAGAGCGATGGAGACCGCGCATGGAGTCAAGACCGTCAGTATCTACGTCATATCTGCCAAGAGAACCTTCGCTAGCAGCCACCGATGCAGTGGATCGTAACCATCGCCGTCATGTGACTGAGCAGACCACATCGCTAAACTTGTCGCCAGTTGCACAACGAAAACCACAGCGAGCCGCCATCACCACGACGGACACAGCGGTGCAGGCAGGAGACATCATGGTGCCATCGCCTGGCAACCAAGAGATTCGCTTGCTCCAGAGTCGAATCACTGCGCTCGAGCGGATTCTCTCCATTCAAGATCAAACCATTCAAAGCGGACTGGTGCAGCTTGGGCAAGCGAAACGTATCACTGCCAGATCGGATGGCAAGGTAGATCGTGATGCTGTAGGGCATGCTGCAACCGCCTACATGCAGCTACTAGCGATATGGCGTGAAAAAGTGATGGCGTTGATGGTGCAAATGCAAAGCATGGAACTCTCAAGGTCTGACCACACACGGGCACTGACAATGAAAGCGGACGATATCGAAGCAAAGCGCATTGCTCTGGAGCAACAGTGTGAATTGTGGAAGCAGAAATGGATCGATATTGAAGCGCAACGTGATCTGGAGCGTGTTCACTCTCAACAATCCCATCAACAAGTAGCCGCAGCCAATGCTAAAGTGGTGCACGCAGTGCGCACAGTTGCGAACGAGCGGGAAAAAATGCATCAGGTGACCTCAATTGTTGCAACTTTCTGTGCTGTAAGTGCCTTGCTGTGTGTGTAGTTCATGATATCGTGGATATTTAACTACTGTTTGTATTTGCCCAAAGCGCGACGGAGACGTGGGAACCCAGATAAAGAAACTCCATGACGCGACACAACGAGTGGCTGCGTTTGAACAGCGTCTCGCTCAAGCAAAAGAGCGTCTTGATGTCGCAAGGAGTCTTGTCGCTCATCGAGAAGCCCGACTACGCAATAGCGAGGCTGCACTAATTGCAGAACGTCGAATCTGGAGCCATCGATTGGACAAGGCAACACAAGAGAGAATGCAAGTCTCGCCATTGGCACAGTCCGAGGGCCTGAACGATTCGCTCGGTATCATGTCTGCATCCAAAGGTGCAAGTCGGACGCGACTAAGACCTGTATCTAATGGGAAAATTCTTCGCCCCGCGACAGAAACAGCATTTCGGACTCTTTTTCATCGACTCGATGCGTATGGAACTGGCCTTGTGCACGCGCAAGCTCTACTTGCCGCAATTCGCACCGACAGTGACTTGCTGGCCGTGGTGGGATCTGTGAACAAGCGAGACAAACTGACCGCTCACGTTGAAACTGCTCTCCGAAAGCGATCCCGTACTGGTGCAGTGAGTGGTTCTATCACATGGGGAGAACTTTTGCTGTTTTTCATGCCGGCAAGCAGCATGTATTCTGATCTATTCGAAAGTGGTGATGGCAATGATCAGTGCTGCATCTGCGCTGATGGACGACAAGACGTGCCCCCCGTATTTTCTGATAACTTCAATACTGGAGAGAATTTCAATCGCACAGTAAAGCAAGATAAAGGCTACACCCGTAAGGATCGAAAAGTCTTCGCGGTTTTGAGTCACGATGAGCTGGTCGACGAGATCCTGGCTTTGCGTGATGATCGCAGTCAATTACGCATTCGAGTGCTGAGCGATGCCCGAGAGCTCCAAAAGCGAGCGAACCAAATTCAAAATGAATGGAAGCGCAAAGTGGATGAACTGATTTCAAGCAATGAAGAGCTTCAGGTATGTGGGAATTTAGATTCCGGACGTAAATTCAGTGGAAGTGACACATGCTCTTTTGCTTGATAGCGGAGTGTCAATACTCTGAACGCAACCAAAAAGGCGATTGAACAGGAGCGAGATCAGGCAGAGCGAAATCACTCCGAAGTCCAGCACCAGCTGCAATCATTGCGCCGACAGTTGCTCCAGAGAGAATCCGAATTCAAAAACATGAAGGTATTGCTGATACAAAACTCCTTACAAGGCCAACGTCATGATGTATGTTTGTTGATACAGGAGGATTTGGAGCAGCAGCGGGTCCAAGGTGTTCAACGTGAACAGGATATTTGGCAGAAGGAAATGACCGACATGAACTTTCGCTATTCCTGCCTGCAAGCTGAAAATACCAAGCTTGATCTCACAATTAGGCAGTTAGAACGTGAACTCGTCAAGCAGAAAGATCAGTGGAATGTGGGGGAATCACGCCTTGTGCAGCAACTGGAAGACAAAGTTCGGAAACGGTAATGAACTGTTGATACCTCTATTGGATGTGCTAGTACTTTACTGATCACAAGTCACTCAAATTGTATTTGCCACCAGTGATGGAGATTTGGCGAAACTGCGCCGAGAGAGGAATACAATTTTAAATACGCTGCGGGAGCAGGTATGTGCGAAAGTCAATTGAAGGAGTTCAATGGATGGTAGCGTTATATTCGTACCATCTCTGATATCGTGTAGGAGCGCAAAATTGCACAAGCTCCAAAGATTGTGACTGAAAATGCAGCCACACAAACGATCGTAGAACCACCTCCACCAACACCACAAGTCCACTCGATTGCCTGCCAAGTAGAAGACGATATACTGACGCAAAAACGTGCGAGCGACATGCGAATGAGCATTGAAGAAATTGCGTCACCAGATTCTCGTATCGCCCCCGCACCCTCAAGGCACAGCCCAGCTCCGTCGCATCAACGGATGGCTAGCGAGAAGAGAGTCGCTATCAACCAAGATGTCACTGCGCGCTTGGAACAACTTCAATCACTCACCGAAAGTCTGCTATCCGACTGATTTTGTTGCCAGAATATTGAAGTCATCCAGATAGCCTCGGCAGTGATGAAGTTGTTGCGATCCGTGGTGATAACACAGGAATACTACCAGAGCGATCCATTGTGGAATATGATACAAGTGTTGGCGTTGAACTTCGAGGCTGTAACCCAGTTGATCCAGCTTGTTCCGTGGGTTTGTCTAACTTGGTGGATATACTTTTCCGTCGACCCATTGAGTTTGAATTGTTTCCTGCTTGCGACATTGAGGAGGAGAGGAATTTGTTCCCAGATCCGAGAAACTCATTCACGAGGTCCACGCCATAGATCTCTTCCAAAGGATCTTTGCCAGTGGCAGAATTCTTGGCGACGGCACAGCTCTGAGGTGCATTGTTGTTACCAATATCGACTGGTTTTGTTCGACGTGATCGCTTACGCATTTCCGCAGCCAGCATATCTGGGTCAAAATTGGAGGTGATATTGATCACCAGGATCGGCTCTTTTCCAGATACCTCGCTTGATGGTGGCGCAAAACATTCGATTCTGCCATCATTGGCGACCACCACATGCTTTACTAGACTCGATGTGGTTTGAAGTGACGGTGAGCCATACGATAGATTGCTTGTACTATTGGCGACATCTGTCCCCCCATGACCCAGCCCACTGGCTACCAAGCGGATTCCGTCGATCGAAATAAAGTTTTGGCGCAGATCGATCTCGCGTAGACTAGGAGCACAACTACCAGCACCAATTGATTGGCTGGCTCGAGCCTGTAGAGTTTTCTGCGCGAACTGGAGTAGCACTCGCATTCCATCGAATGTGAGGCGATTTGAGCGGAGATCAACGCACGTGAGAGAAGCTGGTGCACCCTCAAGCATGCGCAGCAAGTGCCGAAGATCCTGATCGATGAGTGAGCATTCGCGTAGATCCAGACTACCAGAAGATGACCATAGGCTGATGCTGTGCGTACTGTTGGCTGTTACAGCGGCTTTGAACGCCTCAGCGTATTTCTGGACTAATTTACATTTGCCCGCCTCCGCCAGTGCACATTCCTTGGCCAATTGATCGTGTTTGTCAGCCCAACTCTTGCTCTTCTCCTCGATTTTACGCTGCTGGGATACCGCATCGCGCATAGCCACTTCCATTTGCTGGCGCAAGGAATCCATTTGCTCACGCACCAGTTGCTGCTCCAGTTCCAGCTCAGCACGGGCCTGTGATTCTCGGGTGAGCTCCTGAACAAGCCGTCTGATCCGTTCTTTTTGCTCACTAGCGAGATTCCTCTCGGCCTCCACGCGCTGTTTGGCTTCTCGAAGCTGCAAGTCCATGTGCTTTTCGTGACTGATCTTCTTGGCCATCGATTCGGTCAGCTCACGGAGCTGTGCTTTCAATACGGTTGCTTCTTTCTCGATACTCACTAGACGTTTGGTCTGATCAGAGGATACTTTAGCTGCCTCAAGCTTTTGCGTGGCGAGAGTTGTCTCCAGCTGCCTTTTCCATTCAAGCGCGTCCTGTAAAACAAGCTCCAGTTCTTCCATGCGGCATTGTGTGGCTTGTAATCTCTCTGTGGTGGTTTCTAGCGCATCCCCAGCATCGTGATAGCGGGCTTCAACATCCTGAAGCTTGAGAGTCAATTCGTACTGCTTATTGCGACGCATGATGAGCTCGCTCTGCATCTTTTCAATCTCAAGCTGGAAGTTGAGACGCGCAGAGCTCAGTTCCTCTTGGAGAGCTCGACGTTCACGCTGCAGTTTTTCCTGCAGACCATTCACGATATTGTTCTTTTCCTCTGCCTCTCTGGTCTTGTGCATCACTTCGACTTCGTTCACGGCTGATTTTTCAAGGTACGATCGATGCGTGGATCGCAACTGCTCGCAATCGCGCTCGGCTCGCAGTGCACGCTCCTGTAGCTCTTCGTTGACGTACTCCTGCGCTTCCAGAGCTTGCAAAAGCTTGGCGTTCTGGGTGGTCGCGATCTCCATAGCCTTTTCACGGCCTTCCGCTTGGATTCGACTCGCTTGGAGCGAGTCCATCTCGGCCTCGAGTTTTTCGATCTTCCGCTGCTTGCGTGCAACCTCGTTCTCATTGGCCATGAAATTAGCCTGCAGGTCCTGCATGGCGCCCTCCAGCGCGTCCATTTGCACGCGCAGCTGGTCGTTCTGGCCCATGAGCAGCCAGACCTCTCGCGTTTTCGCCTGGATGGCGTCATCTCTCAGCTGAATCAACTGGTTCTCGTGGAAGCTGCGTGGTGATAGGCAGGCATCGGCTTGTTCTGGGTGTGCGTCCTGTACGTTCCTTTCTAGACGCCTGATCATCACCTGCGCTCGATCCAGCTCTTTCCGCAGCTGTGTCTCACTATCTGTCGAGCTCTCGACCTGCTGCGCTTGCTTGGTCAGTGCTTTCTCTTTCGCCTCCAGCGCAGCGCAGATCATGCTGAACTCCTCCTCTTCCTTGCGGAGCTGGTCCTGCAAGTCGCGTATCTCGGTCTCCAGTGATGTCAGTCGCGTTGTCAGGAGTACGATCTCGCCGTTCTTGACGCCGATCTGCGTCTCTCGGTCGCGAGCGCTCTGGAGAAGCTCCTCGATGCGCTCATTCTTGCGTGCCAGCAAAAGCTCTTTGGCGTTGAGCTCGGCCGTCTGCTTCTCATTGAGCAGTTTGCTGGCCTGCAGGGACTCTTGCGCCTCCAGCAAGGCAGCCTCCAAGATCTGGAGCTGGGGTTCTGGCGCATCCGTCATTCCCAGTGCAAACAAGCATACGGCGAAGGAGTGGGAGTAGACGTTTCAGCATTTAGACGCGAGCGAAACGACTGATGGGGCAGGTGAGCAATTGCACTCGACTGTTCACTTTGGTTATTGCCGACATCATTGGCATGCACCCAACAACAAGCAAGATAGACTGTGTGACCATTAACATAGCAGGCCATCATGGCTTCCCCACTACATCTATAATTCCACATATTACTGGGACTCACTAATGGACCAGCAGAGCGATATCTTGAGTGCGAGCAACAAGGCAGACGACTCGCAGAAATAATTCGTCCAGCGTCGCGTTGGTGAACGCGTGCAACGTCGCTACCACGCCAAATAGATCGCCTCCGGACTGGACCAAGGTGGTGATCGACAGCATGGCTGCTTGACCGGAGCTCGTGTCACGCGCGACTTCTCCAGTCACACGCACTGGATCAGCAAATGTCGGTCTGCGGCCCTCCTCATCAGCACCTGGACAGATCGGAGACGGCAACAACA
>JAADVF010000427.1:0-24397 GCA_023334555.1 Elongisporangium undulatum
CGAAGTAAGAGTATTCCAACTCAATCTCCAGGAAACAGCTCTATGCGACTCGGCTCGAATCTATGAGACGACGATGAGAAAGGGCGTTAATCACGTTCATCCTGCTTCCGCTGATGGCTGGTCTCACTCTACGCATGGGGCCAATTGGGCAGCCTCACGCTCCTAGACTTCTTGGTACTGCTGCTTGTGGAATCGATCCTTGCCGGGTGGTGTGCGTTCCACGCGACCAAGATCTACGCCACGATAGGGTCTATCCAGGTCGCTGAGGCTGGCCAAGCTATTGAAGTTGCAGAGCAGGATACGAATGACACGAAATAGAGAACGACCTGGACAGTAACCAGTATATTGTATACTTGCCTCCGAGTGTTTGTAGAGTACAATCGCCTATCAATTGTAGCAGAACACAGCCAGCAATTGGATCCGCAATAGGTATTTGCTCACGAATTGTGGATGTCGTATCCACACTTCTGCATCTGAGTGCTTTGGATCCGGCCAGCAAACTTGAACCACTTTGACCTGAGCGTGATCCAACACCAAGACGATGGTCAGTCTATGTCCAGAGACTCTGTAGGCTCAATGGCTGCTGCCACAACCTCCAGTTGGATTTCCTATTGCGTCGATTGTGGATTTTCCAGCTGAACCCACACCTTCGGAACACAATTCTGAATCAGAATGGTGTTCCGAACCCATGTGGCCAATTATCCATTATAAGAGTATTTACGGTATATTCCGCCTCCAATTTGTGTATATTACCTACCAAATACTGTAGGATAACTATATCCATATTCATATATAAAACATATTGATTTCCACAGGAATTCTACAGGTGCAACTCGGATTGTCAGAACCTGGATCCTTTGACTTGTTCAGTCGTAGATTCCTGTTACTCACTGCGTCAGTCTCACAACCGCATTCGTCTCCACTGCCCCACATGACGCACTCTGACTACAGCGCCCATGCCCTGGAGGCCGGCGCCATCGAATCCCAGCCGCTGCTGAGCACCACCACGGCCGTGGAGTGCCTCCCCATCTCGCACCAGATCGCGTTCCGATCCCGACTCTTCGGTCTCTTCTCGCTGCGTCTGCTGCTCGTTGTCGCCTTTATCTTGGTGCTGGAGTACTGGCAACCATTGGAAGTCAACTTCAAGCGCAAGGCAGCCGATCAAACCATCGTGTTCGTCCTGCTGCCGCTGGTCGCTGTGGCACTGGCACTCATGGCTCTGTCGGAAGGCTGTATCTCAACGGCGTCCAAGTGGCTGTGGGTGCTGGTGCTGACGCTGGGCGAGTCGGTGCTGCTGGCTGCCACCGACGCCATCGAGAACACCAACAGCGGCCTTCTGGCGGCCATCTTTGCGCTCTGCACCGTCGTCTCCATGGCCATCGCTAGTCGCGTGAAGCAGTCAGCCCAGCTTCTGGATTGGCCTGCGACCGCCTGTATCTCGTCCACAGTCACTGCCGTGACCATGATCTCGCTATTCGCTTGTAACCAACTGGGCAGCCTCACGTACGAGGGCTTCTTGGTGCTGCTGCTGGTGGAATGGATGCTGGCTGGCTGGTTTGCGTTCCACGCGACCAAGATCTACGCCTCGATGGAGCCGAGACAACTGGTCGAGGCCATGGCCAGCATCTACGTCAAGACTCTGCAGGACCTCTGGTAGTCCCACACGAGCTCCGGACGGAAGCTGGAGCGAAGGACGCAGACCTGGGGGAACCAATGACGACACTAGTACTCTCTGTAATATACTAAACGCATTAAACTCACTCAGCACGAAGCCCCAAGCATTGGAATGGTCACTGACCTATCGCCAAGCCGGTTGCTCCAAGCCGTGCTTGTCGCACTGTTTCATGCATCCGTTCTCTCATTGGTGGCCCACGATCGTGTCGTACAGCGAGGCCTGGTTGTCGTATCGGCAGTCGCTGATCTTGCACTCCCAGTGACCTCCAAAAAGTGGTGCGGTCGTTCTTGGGATAGTGCTTGCTTGCGGAAGAAGCTGTGGTCGCAGGTGCCACTAGGAGTCCCAGCTCATCTCCGTCCCAGCGACCTCGCTGCAGCCGTGCGTAGCCTCCGTCATGACTGGGAGCCGTTTGGCCAGCGCTGTGAACTGCGGCTTCACATTGGTGACCACATGCGTGAGAAACTCCTGGTTGGGCATGCTCCAAATGGCCGAGACGTTGACGTGACGGTTGACTGCAGTGGTCTGGATGGCTCGCACCACTTGATCCACTGACGTGATGACCTGGTCGAACGGCTTTTCATCGCCTGCGCTGTGGATGAGATCGCGCAGGTGGCCCACTGGCGAACGCTTGCGTGAACTCTGGCGACGCGCGGGCGTCGTCGATCCAGGCTGGCGTCGACCGCTGGGACTGCTCAATGTAATCGAGAGAGCACGAGTTCTGGACGATGATCCGTCTGCCAAAGCCTTCGTCCTCAGGCTCCTGGTCATGGTCAGCACTCGGCTGCTGAACTCGGTCACGGCCTGGAAAGACTCGATGCAGAAGACCCCACGGGATTGCGCACGGTCATTACGACGGCTTTAAACACCACCTCAATATTACAGCGGTAGCTGGAGACGTACGCGGAACACATTAGCGTCCTCTTGCAGCCCCAACACAGCGTTCACCTGCTTTCGGGCGTCGCTCCGCTCTGCCGGCGCCTTCGGAATCCAACACTGCACAGTCGGACTTGGCCGTGAGCATCGACCACATGGCTGACTGTCACTCGGATCCGGTCTCCGCGCTGGTGGAAACTTCCAACAGGAGCATGGGTACACTTTGGTGTGTGGCTCCTGATCTCAACTTCAACGGCACTGAGTTCCAGCACAGCCAGAGTTCATTCAAAGCGTGCCATTCAACTCAAGTGACCAGGAAGCCACTCGAGCCTGACGAGCTCAGAGGGAGAGAGAGCTCTTCCGAGTTGCAACCACCAGACACGAGTTGGCTAGTGTTGTCAGTTTTTGTTGGGGTTTATTGTTGCAAATTCCGGCCCAGACAGACCGCACTCACTCCAGCGCAAGGAAGCATATAAAAAGAGACACAATCTACAACTGATAATAGCCCGCGGCCGAGAGAGAACGCGGGAAATTGAACGCACGAACGGACGGATGGACGGCACCACGCAACCTTAGATCCAGACGCCGTCGTCGTCCTCGTCGTCGTCGTCTTCTAGCTCCGACCGGTCCGAGTCGTCTGAGTCCGAGTCGTCCTGCGGGTGCAGGCGGTCCACCATGGACGCGCGTTCGTCGGCCTGACTCGTGAGCTTCTGGAATAAACTAATCTGCTCGAGCGTGAGCCCGCTTTCCTCGCCCTCGTCGTCGCCGGCATCGTCGCCCGACATCATGATGGACATACGAGCGCGCTCGATCACGCTGTGGGCCTCGTCCAGCTGCCGTGCGAGCGCAAAGTTCTTTTCTTCCACTTCGCGCAGCACGTCTTCCTCCGTGTCGCTCATCACGACCTGGTCGTCGGCTTCCTCGTCCGAGTTCACGTCGGCGTAGTCGTTGGACGGAGCCGGTGTGGGCTCTGGCTGAGGGATGACCGAGTCTGCACTCACAGCGCGAGCCAGCACCGGAGGCGGCAGAACAGGCGGAGACAGCTCCTTCGGGGCTGTCGGTGAAGTGCTCTCTTCGCTGCCAGTGTGTGAATCGTCCGCTGCATGGGGAGACACGAACGTGTCGGGGCTCATGCGAGCACGCTGGGCACTGAGTTTCTTGGCCAGCGTGAGGTTTCCTTCCGCACGAGCGCGTTCCTCCTCCTCCTTGAGTGCCTGTGCCAACTCCTCCAGACCGCGACGGTCCCGTCTTGTTCGGTCCACTGGGTTGATCATGCTGGGCTGTCGCTCCATGGTGCGCATAGAGCCCGATCGTCGCAGCTCCTTCAGCTCCATCAGTTTCCGTTCGGCTTCCAATCGCGCATTCTTTTCTTCGATCTCCTTTTCTCGGGCACGGGACGATGGTCGCGGTGGCAACGGCTCGCTCTCTGGCACCGGAGCTGGTGTCGGTGGCGGTGGCGGGAGATACGCGTCCATGGTGGGCACCGGCTTGGGAGCTGGCGGCGGAGCAGAGTACTCCTCCACGGGGGCCGAATATTCTTCGACAACAGGCGCTTCGACACCAGGCACCTGCAGGAACTTGTCCCAGCAGTCCTGGCAGTAGTTCGTGCCATCGGCATCAGCTGATAGCTTGGATTCCGAGTCCGTGGCGCCGCAATCCGCACAGTACTTGGCTTCGGGCACCACCACGGGAATGCTCATGACGTTCGTGAGGTCACTGATGAGAATGCCCATTTCCTTCTCTTCCTCGTTGAAATCCACGGGCACGACTTCCACATCGGCGTAGTCGTCGCGCTTGAGTCCAGCGATGGCACCGGACAGTTCGGCGATCACGTTGTTCTGACGGCCGACGATCTCGGACGATTGGTAGCGCGTGGCCGAGGCCAACACGCGATCGCGGGCCTGCGTGCTCAGGATCTCCTCGTACTTCTTGGCCTGGCTCTTGACCTTCTCCAGCGCCTCCTGCAGCATCTTGGCTTCCGTCTCGGCACGGGTCAACGCCTCCTTGGCCGGGACACCGTCGCGCTTTTCGCCGTTCTTCTGGGCCTGCAGACACATCTTGGCTTCGATGCGCAGGTGATGCGCCTCGCGCGTGCCCTCCTGGATAGCCAGGATGGGCATGCCGGCGAACACAGCGTGATCCAGATCGATGCCCAGCGAGGCCGCAACCAGCTCCTTGGCCACGTCCAGCGGAATGCGCTTCTTCTTGGGCTTCACGGGCACGCCGCCGCCGTGGTGGTGTGGCATGGGCGGGCCCTGCTGCTGCTCCATGCGCGAGCGGCCCGTATCATAGATGGGCACGTGGCGGTTGCGCACGCGTTCGACTTCGCGGTTCGTGGCCGGGTTCGAGCGGATGGACTGCGCCGACATGATGGACATGCGGTCCTTGCCGGGGCGGAACCGCAGCACGGCCGGCTTGGGCGAGTGCTTGAGCATGCGCAGCGTGTCCTGGTACGCCGTGCCCTCGACCAGCGTGCCGTTGACCGACACCAGCTCATCGCCCACGTTGGCGTTCTGCAGGCCACTGGCCGTGCCCTTGCCCGTGAGCTTGCTCAGTACGGGCACGTCCCGGTAGCCCGGCTTGAGCTTGAGACCCAGATCGCCCTCGCGCCACACGATGTCGTATATGCCGATCTCGCGTGGTGCTCCGGCCTCGGCCGTCAAGCCGTCGGCCGGCATGGACGGCTTGCGGGACAGACGGCGGTGCATGCGCTTGAACTTGAGCACGGCCGGCTTGCGGATGGTCTTGAGCAGGGAGATGGTGCTGCGGAAGCCCAGCGACTTAGTCTCCTGCCCGTTCACAGCCACGAGGATGTCACCCACGGTGGCACGGTCCATGCCCGTGCCGGCGCCCTTGCCCGTGATCTTGCGGATGCACGGCACATGGCAATCCTCGTCATCGGGCCGCAGGATCATGCCCAGCGGGCCCTCCGTCCACACGACCGTGTACTGTTCGCGCTTGGAGGAGCGCGCGCCGTTGGCCGGCTCCGAGGCCGTGGACACGGTGGAGCCGCGTGCGTTGCGGAGCTCGCGCGGGATCCGGAACGAGGCCGAGGTCGTAAGTTGCTGGCTGCTGACGCCCATGGACGCCAGCGACGCCATGTTAGGCGCCAGCGGACGCGGCACGCGGAACCGCAGCGTGGCCGGCCGAGGGATGGTCTGCAGCAGCTGCACGACGTGGTCGTAGCCCTGACGCGCGGTCTCCATGCCGTTGATGCTGACCAGCATGTGGCCCACGGCTACGTTGGCCTGCGCGGCAGCCGAGTCCATGCGCGTGATGCGGCCCACGACGGGCGGCATGTCTTCACCTAGATCTGCGCGCAGCGTCAGGCCCAGCGGCCCGTCGCCCCAGAGAACCTCGTAGTCCATGGCGGTTGATTCGGTCTGTGGCATGCGCAGCCGTCACGTGAGCACAAAGAACCCACAGAGAGAGAGACTATACGGACGGGACGCACCGCAGTCTAGAGAGCGTATACCACGATGGCGGTTGTGGTGGAGCGGTCTGCGTGAGGTTCGTTCCTACAAGTCACCATCTCTTGATGAGAACCATTCAGAGAACACGGGAGGAGGATGATGCGCCACGGAGCGACTGGACGCAGAGCCGCGCAACAAGAGCCGCAGCGCCACGAGGACGGTGGGCTGTGTCCCTTACGCTCTGCGGCTGTGGCTCCGGCCCTGTCTCTGCGGTCTGCTGTCGGCGGAGGCGCTGGAAGCCGCATACTCACGCTCTTGGTTCTTCCGCGCGCCGCACAAGGGGGACCCACGAGGGCGAAAGTGATTCATCCCCCCACTCACCACATCCACCTTGGCCGGACGGAAAAACCTTAGTCGATCGCATGGAAAAACCTTGGCGCGAAAGAAGGTTTTATTGGACCGAGTGTGCACAAGAGACGAAGTGTGGGACCAACGGAGGGAGAGCTGGCTGGGAGGTGCCATGGAGAGAGAGATAGAGCTGGTTCAGAATCCAGAATGAGGATGTGGGGGAGACTCGCCCGCCCACGACCACACTCGCCATTGATGGTGGCCTGGGCCATGGTCACCGCTGTGGATCAGGCTTTCGGCTGTTGGGGATGCAGGGCGGACGTTACCAAGAGTAACCATGGGAAGGGGCGGGTGTGTCCGCTCTGGAATGTGTAACCCAGCTGCCAATTCCAGACAGTCACCTTATAAAACCTCACTTCACGTCACCCCTCCACAAGGTTATTTGGGTCGCCGATCAGGCCGGATAAGGTTTTTCCGCTCTATTCCTTCTCTGATTACATTAGCTGGGTACTGTACCAGTCTGTCAGCAAGTGTACCACTCGGAGGCTGTACCGTCCCCGTCAGTCAACGCACCCGAACAGAACGGTACATTCCCCGTCTACCGTGCTGTCACGCGGCACGGCACGGTATTCTCTGCCTCTTTCGTTTGTGGCGTCGAGTGGGAATAGTGCCCCCTCCCGTCCGGCCAATCCTGGCAGATCCGGTATCGGATATTAAAGGGGATGGGATCGGGGCTCCACGTCAACAGCACATTTGCTGTATCAGCTCCAGACGACGACGATCATGACGCGTGGCGCGACGCTGCTGCTGTTTGGCGGCTGCCTGCTGGCGGCGCTGGGCCTGGGCCCACAGGAGACGCAGGCCGTATTGCTGGACGATGTGTCCTTCAAGGCCCCCTTCGAGCGCGTGGACAACGAGGGCAAGCGCATCGTGAACGACACGTGGACCTACGGCGGCAGCACCGAAGTCAAGAAGCACTTTGTGCGCCTCACGACCGACCGTCAGAGCAAGAAGGGCTTCCTCTGGCGCCGCCAGCCGATCGAGCGCGACACGCTCTCGGCCATCCTGACCTTCCGCATCTCAGGCGTGGGCAAGACCTGGTTCGGCGACGGCATCGGTCTCTGGTTTACCAACCACAAGGGCTTTGCCCAGGGCTCGAACCACGGCTTCACCGACAAGTTCAGCGGCGTGGGCGTCGTGATCGACACGTTCGTAAACTCGGAGCACAAGGGCGGCCACAAGGACATCAGTGTGCAGATCAACGACGGCACTAAGACGCTCAACCAGCTGAACGATGAGCAGCGTCAGGGCTGCGACGCCGCGGTGCGCTACTACGAGCAGAGTGCGCTGTTCGACCCCGTGCACAGCATGTCGCGCATCAAGGTCAAGATCGACGGCCAGCGACTGGTGCTGGAGGTGGACGCCACGGCCTCGGGCCGCTGGGTGGCCTGCTACGATGGCCGTCTGCCGTTCGCGGCCGACTGGCTCAAGTCGGCCACGATCGGCATCACGGGCGCCACGGGCGCGCTGGCCGACAACCACGACGTGCTGCGCTTTGACGCGTATTCAGAGTTCTCGGACTCGGCCGTGGGCGCCACGGACGCCGAAGTGATCATGCACTCGGTGTCCAAGGACTACAAGAAGTGGATGGACTCGCCCAACTGCGGCACGGACTGCCTGATCGCCGTGCTGCAGAAGGAGCTGTCGAACTTCCGCATCGAGGCCGAGCACCGCTTCACGGACGTGAAGGAGAAGACCACGAACACGGTCGAGAAGCTGCGCAAGCAGGAGAAGGAGAACGAGCTGCGCGTGAAGCAGATCGAGCAGCGCATCTCCAAGAACATTGATGCCACACTGGACAATACGCAGGACAAGATCGGGACGGAAGTGAACGCCAAGATCACCAAGCAGCTGGAGGAGAACCCGAACATCGCCGGCGGCGGCGGCTGGAAGACACCCTTCCTGCTGCTCGTGCTGGCGCTCGGCGTGCTGGGAACCGCGGTCTACCGCAAGTACCAGGCGCTCATGAAGTCGCACTTGCTGTAAGGGCAGCAGGTGTCCATAAAGACAAAGGGCACAGTGGTTGATTGACATGATGTGGATGGGAGTTGATGTGGTGTACCTTAAAAACCTGACCATACTAAAAACCAAACAAACAAGAGCATACGACCACTTGCATCCATCCATGAGCTTCACGTGGACGGCTTCTCTCTTCTGGGCCACAAGCTCCCGTTTGTGGCTCTCTCTGATATGTCGCTCTGTCATCCACACACGCCAACTCAGATGCAGTCACCAGAGTGGCACATCTCGGCAGAGTTCGGACACGAAAGACAGTACCGTGATCCAGTCAATAGTATGCCCTGGTATTCGTTTAGACAGGTCGACGGCTCTGCTGCTGTCACGTGTCATCGGTCAAATCGAATCGGAGCCATCGGCCCCCTCGTCCTCACTCCTCCGTCCTCATGCTGCGTCGCGGATTGCTGATCGCGGCCGCAGCGCTGCTGGGCCTGACCAAGAGCGTCTCGGCCGACGTGCTGCCGCAGTTCTCGTTCGTGGAGCCGTACGACAAGATCGACACCAATGGCAAGCGCGTGATCAGCGAGCACGTGAACATCGGCGGCTCGGTCGAGGTCAAGAAGAACTTCGTCCGACTCACGCCCGATCGCCAGAGCAAGCGCGGCCACATCTGGAGCAAGAGCACGATCGACCGCGACGAGTTCGCAGCCATCGTGACCTTCCGCATCCACGGCCAGGGCAAGAAGTGGTACGGCGACGGCATCGGCGTGTGGATGACCCACGACGCCGGCTACGTCAACGGCGAGAACCACGGCTACACGGACCAGTACTACGGCATGGGCATCCTGCTGGACACGTTCCGCAACGTGGAGCACAAGGGTGGCCACAAGGACATCACGTTGCAGTTCAACAACGGCAAGAAGACGCTGGACGACCTGAACAGCGAGACCAAGATCGGCTGCGACTCGGACTTCCGCTACCACTCGGGCAGCGCGTCCTTCGACCCGGTCTACAGTACCTCGCGTATCCGCATCAAGATCAAGGGCAACCACCTGGAGCTGCAGGTGGACGCGCGCTCGGACGGCCGCTGGAAGCTGTGCTACGAGGGCGACCTACCGTTCTCGCCTGAGTGGATGCGCCGCGCCAAGTTTGGCATCACGGCGTCCACCGGTTCGCTGGCCGACAACCACGACATCATCAAGGTCACAGCGTACGACGACCTGCTGGACCACGGCCTATCGATCGCCGACGCCGAGGTGTGGACCCACAACTACTCGAAGGACTTTGACAAGGAGATGGACCTGCCCACGTGCGATCAGGACTGCAAGATCATGATCCTGCAGAAGTTTGTGGAGAACTTCGGGGTCGCGTCGGAGCACTGGTTCGAGGACCTGCGCGAGCAGACCCAGAACACGATCGACAAGCTGCGCGCCAAGGAGAAGATGAACCACCAGAAGATCGAGGCGCTGGTCAAGCGCATGGAGAACATGATGGACGACAAGATTGGCCGCAAGATGGCCGACGTGCGCGACCAGGTGCACGCCAAGATCGCGACCCAGGTGGAGGGCGATCTGGTGGTGGCCCAGGCCAGCTGGCGCCTGCCGTTCTTCGTGCTCATGCTGCTGCTGGGCGGCGCCGTGGCCTTTGCCTACCAGAAGTACCAGAAGCTCATCAAGTCCCATTTGATCTAGAGATCCCCATAGCCAATGCGAATCAGATACCGTTCGTCTCTATAGCTTTTGCGTGCATGATATTCCTGTACAGTACACGTCAGTCAGCACAGAAAGCCAGACGCTACTACCACCGATCATCCATCCATAGGGTCACCATGTCCGCCACAAAAACACGCTGACTGCACCCAGGCTCGCTTCAAGCACAGTCCGTAACCTCCATTAA
The DNA here is from genome assembly GCA_023334555.1 of Elongisporangium undulatum. Classification (NCBI taxonomy): domain Eukaryota; phylum Oomycota; class Peronosporomycetes; order Pythiales; family Pythiaceae; genus Elongisporangium; species Elongisporangium undulatum. The sequence continues at coordinate 10,222 of JAADVF010000427.1, forward strand.
CACCCTATATACTTGTTTTCTGTATGTGATCCGTGAATGTTTATAACCGTTCGACTGCTTTCTAACATCCAAGCCTCGTGCGCATGTCTGGCACGGTCGTTAGTTTCCATTAGACCGCGATCATGGGCAAGCTGGCCAAGGCCACGAGCTACGCGACGCTGCTGGCGCTGCTGTCGCTCGTGTACGTGTACTGGGAGCACCTGGACACCAAGTTCCAGCTCACGGAGCAGCACCGCAGCCTCAGCGATCGCGACGGCGGCGCGCACGCCGGCAAGAACGTCACGCTGTACCGCAATGGCTATTCCACGGGCGGCGTGCAGATGCTGCTGAACGCCGAGCTGCTGAACGCCAAGAGCGGGCCGGAGCTGGCCGAGTACTTCTCACAGTTCGTGGACGTCGAGGGCGTCGCCTCCGAGGACGTCAAGGACGACGCCGAGCCGGTGTCCGTGGCGGCTGACCGCGTGTTCAACGGCAAGGGCCGCCTGATCACGGCCTACAGCGACATCGAGGCCGGCGAGCGGCTGTACCTCGTGGCGCCCGGACTGCTGTTCGTGTGGCCATTCGTGAAGCTGGGACACCGTGTGCACCTGAGCGAGGTGGAGAGCCCCACGGGCAAGCCCATCGTGGTCGAGTCCTTCAGCGAGAGCCCGCGCACGTTCCACCTGCACAACTTCTTCACGTACGACGAGTCCGACCGGCTGATCGAGCGCATTCTCGAGATCGACGACGACAACAACAAGCTGCAGCAGTCGCACGTGGGCCACCAGAACGGCAAGAAGCAGGTCTCGAGCCACCGCACGAGCGAGAACGCGTTCGACCAGATCTCGGACACGGCCGTTGCCATCCGCAAGCGCGTGTTCGACGTGCTGTCGCTGGGTGACTACAAGCCCGACATGTGCGACGGGCTCCAGCTGCTGCGCTACAAGCAGAAGCAGGCCTACATCGCGCACAACGACTACTTTGACCCGCACACGTCGAGCGACTGGAACTGGGACCCGCACAAGGGCGGCTCGAACCGGTTCGCCACCGTGTTCATGTACCTGTCCAACGTCACGCGCGGTGGTCAGACCGTGTTCCCGTACGCCGAGATGCCCGAGGGCATTCCGGACGCGTACAACCACCCGGCCGACGTGGGCGAGTACCAGCAGCTGGGCATGAGCCTGTTCGACCAGGACTCGTGGGAGTTCGACATGGTCCAGAAGTGCTCCACCAAGCTGGCGTCGTACCCGCGCAAGGCCCACGCGATCCTGTTCTACAGCCAGAAGCCCAACGGAGAGCTGGACCCCATGTCGTTCCACGGCGGCTGCCCCGTGCTGGACGGCACCAAGTGGGGCGCCAACCTCTGGGTCTGGAACAAGCGCCGCTACGGCCTGGACGACAAGCACACGCTGTCCAACAAATTCAAGGTCGTGTTCCAGAACCCGACGGCGCACAGCGTCGAGGTCTTCTGGTCCAGCACGCTCATGACCACGCTCGAGCCCCACGGCAAGATCCTGTACACGACCTACACCAACCACAAGTGGACGCTCAAGATCGCCGGCCGGACCGTGCTCGAGTTCAAGGGCGACGCCAAGGACGGCGCCGAGCAGCTCGTGGCCGTGCCCATGGACGCCGCCAAGGACGAGCTGTAGACCGTCCCATTGCCGTTGCATCTTTCAAGCGTTAATCATGAATGCAAGAACGTCATTTAGCCATCAAGTGGTTCTGTGGTTCAGTGGTGGTCTGTCTATTGTCTCTGTTGTTGTGCTGCATTGTAGAACGCGGTGGTGAGTTACTCCACGCGGCGCTTCTTGAACACCTTCTCCAGCAACTGCGAGTCTTCTCCCAGCGAGCGCGTGTCCTTGCTGTTGGCCGGTGCCTTCTGGTGGAACGATCGTCGGATCTGCTGCATGCCACTCGGGCCACTCGGGACCCTCCTTGTCTGTGCCCTTCTTACGCTTCTCCATCTGCTCGAATTGTTTGGACTGCTCCACGCGCTCCAGGTACGCGTCGTTCTCCTTCTTGCCCTGCGCGATCTCCATGCGTAGCTTCTGGGCGCGAATGCGCTGCTCGTAGGCTGGAGACAACCGGTCAGTATGAGTTCACACACAGCGCAGGGCATACAGAAAGAGAGCCTCACCGATCTTCTCTGTGAGGTGGTCCCACTTGAAGCCCTTGAGGTACTTGAGGTTCCAGATGTCGTCGTGGTAGTAGTCGCGCTTGCGGCCGCCAATTTGCTTGGTGTTGAGCATCTTGGCGATCTGCTTGGCCACCTTCTTGTCCAAAAACTCGATCCAGCCCTCGGTGTAGCTCTGCTTGCGGTTGCCGCCGTTGGCCACGCGCTTTTTGTGATGGGTTTTGTCCTCCGGCACGAGGTAGATGCGGTTGATGTCGCCGTACTGGCCCAACAGGTGCTTGAGCTTCTCGGGCTTCATGAACGGCGGCACGCGGCTGATGTAGATCTGGAGCACGTTCGTACACGCAGCCGTAAGAAAACCACGATACCGCAGAGCCATGCCTAGTGAACTTGCGTGATAGTACGTACAACGCCGCGCTTGTCCGCCTGCTTCTTGAAGCTCTCGAGCTTGTCCTTGGCCAGGTCCTTCGTCGCCATACTTGATCACGCCCTTTGTGGCCTTTTGACTGGCGGCAGTCGACGCGATTCGTACTTTAGTGGAGACCATGAAGAAGAGACAATATCGGAGCACCATATAAAATAAAACTGACAAAAGAGGAGTACATGTTGGTTTTATGCTGGACATATAAATACGGGGGGGGGCTGATGCGAAGAGCTACGATAGATACTGGTTGGGGGGATGAAGGAGATTGGCGTGGGCGCTCACCACGTCAGCGACGACGGCATGCTGTCGCTAAACAGGTCCAGCTGCGATCCCGTACATACGAGCTCCTCTAGGGAGTTGGTGCTCCAGAGCTCCGGGTAGTCGGACGGCTCGTAGTCCGCAAAGCACTCGGCCATGAGCTGGTCCACGCTTGGCTGGAACTGCAGCACGTAGGACGAGTCGCCGTCGTGGCCTAGTGTGATGCCGTGCGCAGACTCGCTATTGGGCTTCTTGGGCGACGCAGGCGGGCCGTAATGGAAACTCAGACGGCTAGCGCTCTCTTCGCCCGAGCGCGGGGACTCCGTGTAGCTCACTGGCGGCTTCGGCACTGTCAGCGTTTTGGTCTGGACCGGAGCTGGTGGCGCTTCGACAGGCGCCACAGTCGAGATTCTGGACGGCTTGCTGGTGCGCTGTGTCTTGTGGCTCTTCTTGCTCTTGCTCTTGCTGCGCAGGCCGCGCTGTCGGCGCTCAAACTTCTGGCGGTACTTCTGCGCATGCGTCATGGTTTGACGCGAGTTCTTAGAGCCCACGAACTCTGCGATGGCCTTCCAGGGGCCTGACGGGTACTTCTCGAGCGCCTTGAGGAAGCGCTCGTGCTCTTCGTCCGTCCAGGCCTTGCCCTTGCTCTGCTCGGCGGCCAGGCGTTGGGCCTTGCTCATGCGCACATGGCGGCGCGGGGCCGTCGCTTGGGCTTCGACGGGCGGCGTGATGGGACCGGCCTGGAACAGCTCCTTCTGCACGCGCTTGGAGATAGTCATGACTGCTGCTGCGCTTGGCTTGGCTTGGGCTGTTGCTTGATGGTTCTTGAGTGAGGGAGCTCTCGAGAGACACGGTCGCCAGGCGCCAGGCCACCAACACTCTCGCTACGGCCGGTTCGCCAGGGGGAGCTGAGTGATGGTCAACTCAGTCCCCATATAAACACCAAGTCAAACTTTGCCGCTTCAACGTCTCAGTGATGCAGTGGATTTTTGCGCCAGTTATAGCCAATCAATGTCCGCCAACGTTGTTCAGGAAAGCAGCTGGTTGGCGCTTATACTTGTTGTTTGTATGCCATTGTGGATACACCAGAGAATGTATGCGGGGCGGCGGCGGCAGCGGAAATGTAGCCAGAGATTTAGCGCACAGTGGCATGTGGAATTAAAGTGTAATTAGTCACTATCGAGGGTCAATTTTAGATACAAAAGGGTAGTTTTTAGATGAGCGCCCACATTGTGGAGGCGCACGGGGCCGAGTGGCGCATCTGGAGCTGGTCGTCCTCCTCGTAGTCGTCGTCGTCGTCCAGCAGCGGCAGGTCGAGCAGGAAGCTGTGCAGATCGGGGCTCATCTCGATGCACTCCGGCTCGATGTTGGGTCGGAACGTGATCGGCTCGCCAAGCGGCTCAATGTGGTTAAACGACGGCTGAAGAGGCAGCGTGTGGTGCGCATGCACTCCTGCCTGCGAGGGGCTGTGCAATGTGATGATGTTCATCATGGACGCCGCTCTCGATACTGGCGTTTCATTGCCACGCGCAGCCACAGCGGCCGCTGCGGCGCTCGCTCTTTGATGCGGCGGGGTCTGCGCGGTCTTCTGCTTCCACCACGTGCGCTGCTGTCGCTCCTGCTTCTGCCGGTACTTTTGCGCATGTGTCATGGTCTGGCGAGGGGTCTTCGAGCCAATATGACGCGCGATGAGCTTCCATGGGCCTGAAGGATAGAGCGCCAGCGCCTCCATGAAGCGCGCGTGCTCGTCGCTGGTCCAGGCTTTGCCCTTGTTGCTCTCCGAAAGGTCGCTCGTGTCCAGAACCGAAGGTCGCATAGGTAGTGGCGACACGAGAGGCGGGCGCACGCGACTGCCTGCGGCGGGCACGGGTGTCGAGGGGCCGCCGCCGACGCGGTTGGCCTGCCACAGTTCGCTCTGCACGCGCTTGGTGATGGTCATGATTCTCAGATATTGAGAAGGTACGGAAATGGCGGCGAGCGGCAGCAAAGCTTCATGCTGGCGCTGCTTCTTTCGAGAAGAGTCCACGTACCCAACAACCTCCGGCGCCCTACATTCGTCCGACCACTTCACAGTGCGTTGCAGGCCGCTGTCGTCACGACGACATTGTGCTGCAAAAGACCGGAGGGGTCAGCAAGAATCCACCGTTGGGGGGGGCTCTTCCTAATCGACGGAACTGTACTGTACCCACCCGCTGCTGCAGATGACGTTCCCCATTCCATCCACACTTGATCGTCCAAGCAAGCTTGCACCAGCAGTGCGGACGATATTGGAACAAGGTGTCAGAAACACCCAGAGCCTGCACCTCAAAGGGCGAACGCGCGGGAAGAGCGACTGACTCCTTGTCTGGCCCGATCCAGCGTAACTCGCGCCCGAGGCGTTGTGCTGTCGCGATTTCAGGCGCGTCGCGTGTGCCGCGTTCTGCGCGTTGAAGTGCGCGGCCTTTGCCCAGAGGTGGACGCTGACTCGGGTCCGTATCATATTCGCCCCCTTGGACCGCAGTAACAAATCCATGGACCGCCAGAAAAAGCGTAGAAAGATCGCGCTCCTTTGGTGATATCGGGGTCTGATCGCGCGTGGTTTCTCTAATTGCCGGGCGCATCCGCCGCTCGTGTGGCAGGAAGGTACGCCACTTGGGCCAGTCTCGCCGTGATACGTACAGTACAGACGGACTTGAACGTGTGGATGTTGCCCCTTGCTCTCTGATTGCTGTCGAGAGGCCGCTTCCGACCTGCGGCTGCGGTCGGGTGATGGGATTGGCATAGGGTTGGGGCGGACTTACCACAAACGCCCAGCGACCATCACTTTGTCTTGACTGCTTCCTGGCGCAGGTGAAGGTTCAGTCCGGGTGCTGAACCCACGCGTACCGTACTCCCTGTCTTGACTGATCTCTACTTTTAGCAACCAATCTGCTTATGGAGAGCAACAGTGCAGAAAGTGGAAGAAACCAGGTCGGGCGAAGCCATTGCGGCTGCGGATCCATGGATTTGAGATTACTGAGTCCACGCTCTTGCAGAAGCAAAGGCGGGCGCGCTGCTTCGTCTCCTGCGCCACGACCCTCAAAAGCTCGGCTTTTGTTGGTTTTGTCTTGCGTACAGTATGAAACGCATCTTTTAGGAAGCCCACCCCCGCTGCTGCATGGAGTGGTCAGAACCTGGGTCTGATTTTCAGCCAATTAGAGCCATGAGTTCAGATAAACCAGGCGAGACATGACCCGTGTGGCGGGAGCAGACCTTCAACGTGCCAAGGTGGCTGATCGAATCGAATGGCAACCTGTCCACGTCTTGCGTGCCACGGAATCGAATGCAACCACGTATTCAATTATGCTAGGGTTTGCTGGCCTCTGCCTCGAATCCTCGTCACCTGATCTCGCTCCTTGATTGCAGCGCCCCGCTGTTTCTACCCTAATAGATCTGAGCAGCATGCAATAAGGCAGGAACGCCAGCCGTAGGTGTATGATGACGCCGATCTTCTACGTGATCAGCTGCCTATAGACCAGAGAAATGGTTCGTCCCGTTCCTCTCTGCGCATCATCCTCTTCTTTCTTCTCGGCTCATCCAACGCTTTGAGCCAGAATCGAACCCGTCGGTGGGTCTTCCCTCTCAATAGACACGCGTTTCAATCCGCGTTTCGATATTTATGGACTCGCAATTGGGAGTTTGGCTTTTTCGGCTCAGTTTCAGTGCGGTGGGCGTGCCGTCGTGAGAGCTCGTCTGACCTGGGCTTTTCGCGATCCTAATCGCTATAAATGCCAAAACAAGGGGCCATTTCTTTGTCGTTTGTTTAAAACGTTGCCCTCTTTGACAGACCAATCAATGAAAGGGCCCTGTTGCCCTGTTAAAAACAGACACTGGTCATCAGGGCACCGTGTTTTGGGAAATGCCCCATCTTTTATCGTACCAGATGGACTGGAATTTTTTGGGAGAGAGCTTTTCGTCGTTATGGGGGCAGGAAAGTGACATTCCGTTTGGTGAGGGGCTGATGGCTCAGCAGCTTCTCCGCTTCATCCATCAGTCGAAGATTTGCATCGTCCACCCCCAACCCAGCGTCCTTTCAATTGAGTCGGACGAGTGAGCCCCCATAGCCTCAATACACCCCACAGCTTCAGCCCCAGAACCACCACTCGAGACCATGTTGCACGACCAGGACCAGTACGCCGAGGGCACGACCAAGACCGAGAGCCGCGGGCTCTGGACGCCGGAGGAGCACTCGCTCTTCGTCGAGGGCATCAAGCTCTTCCCTACAGGCCCCTGGAAGGACATCGCCACGCATGTGGGCTCGCGCACGGCGCGCCAAACCATGACCCACGCGCAAAAGTACCGGCAAAAGGTCGCGCGGCGGCTGCGCAATGTGCGCATGAGCGGCAAGCACAACCTGCCGTTCAATCTCGACCGGTCTTCTCGCTTTAGCGCGCTTCTGTCGAACGACGAGCAGCTCAACGACTCGATCCTGTCCACGTCGCTGGCGATTGCAGCGGAAAAGGAGCTCGACATGTACGGCGACGTCGAAGGCAACCAGTCTCCCGTTAGCGACGAGCCATTGAACGGTTTCCCGCTGCCGAACCTGATCCAGGACGAGCAGTTCTTCATGGACGGCGGCGCGCCCATGGACGTGAGCGACATGGAGTTCGAGAAGTGCATGGACTTTTTGATCGAGACCTTCCACCGCGATGCGTAGAAGCCTCGCGATACGTAGAAGAAGACGGCAGAAAGAAGGAAACAGGGCGGGCCGCAGAGCGCTCTTTTGCAGGCACAAAGACGATCGGCCGATACGCTCACAAGACACACACGTAGGTGCGCGTATTTATTCATGTGGGTAGCATGCGCAGAGCCATGCCCCTTGTATAACCCCTCGCCAGCGAACCGTAGGTCGCTGGGGAGGCTCCCAGTGGGAGACTTAGAAAGTAGAGGAGCGAGCGAGACTAGGAATTATTAAACAGCGATCCATTCGTTCATCACAAAGCGAGTGTTGCGATGCAGGAGCACACAGGTCCATGGCCATAGATTTCCTTGTGCACTATGCGGCACCCCATGCATGTGGTTACGCAAGCATATCCACGGCCTTGGACACGTGTTGCACGTCGCGCACGTGGCCGCCAACCAACCACTCGTGTGCACTAATGGCACATGCAGACCGTACAGTTACGCAGGTGTGCGCACTGCACTTGTGCGCGGTGGCTTCCTGAACTCACATCATTTGTGTGTCCGTACACGAAACAGCCGCTGCAATGTTCAGGTGCACCACACCAAGTGCGGTGGTCAAGACGTGTAAACAGAATGGCGGTGCAGCATGCGCAACTTACGCTGCAAGCAACTTCACCTTGTGCGCATCCCTTGTGGTCAGCTAGAATCCAGTCAAAAATTTGGCCTTTTCAGTTCTGCCCGCCGGCTTCCCGCGCCGTTTCGATAGATATACCACTGTCGAGAAGCAAAGAAGGGCTGGAGGAACTACCGTATAGAGGGATCTTCCATAGCGTACAACACTGATAGGAATGACGCAACACAGATTGATCCCTCCACAGGATCGGCAGGGCCCAGAGGAAGGACGACGAGCGCACTCTATGGAACGTTGAACCAAGCGAAGGGTCGACCGCTGCTGAGGAATCCGCAGCTTGCCCGCGCATAAGAGACTTGCCATTTTCGAGGCGTAATGTACTGGTGTTGGTACAGTACAGTATTGTTGATGAATTGCAAGGTTGAACCGCCTTTCCTGTACTGCTTACTGCCTGTTCCTTGACAATTCTCCACACGTTGACTGCTCTAACAGAAAAGGCGACAGCGGAGCGTTGTGCTTGTGAAAGAGGGGGATGGAGATTAACGATATTTCTACTCGGTAGTACCGTGAATCTCATTTGAACCACTATCTCGATGGTTCGTTGGCGCCTGATGGACCACTCCCCAGCGGTGATGCTGAGTCCAAGTCAGCAATACGAAGATTCTATGTCAAAGTCTCATCATCAATCAACCCACGCGCGCAGAATTTTCAGCCTCTGCTCCCAGTTTTCGTATGCGGTATGTGTGGAGAGCAATGCATGTCCGCGTTTTTGCAAATGTGGGCTAAGGCATGGAGTGAATGAACATTATTCACGTTCCACATTCCTTCCAAAGACGACGTGGCGGACCACAGAGAATCTCCATTGCACGCCATTGAGTTGAGTCCACTCAATGCTGCGTATGTGGGAGAGAGTGCAGAGGTGATGACGCCAGGAGCAGACCCACCACGACGCACATCGCGCGTGCGTTTTGGTGGATCTCTCTTGTGTACCCATGCACTGGACTGGGTTACCTTCGGTCATGTGGTGCGAACACACCATCAAGTGTTCTTTTGCCGTTTGTGATGCGCTGCTGGGGTCACGTGGAAGACTGGATGAAATATAATTTCCGTGATGCGCCTTAGTTGGCTCGTTTATGTAGATAAAATGTGGCCCGTCTGCGCAGTCGCCAGTCCATCTGTCCAGTTGCGACGCCGGACGATGACCGTCAGTTGCGGCGCAACCAGTTTTGTCAGAGTGATGGTCATATCTCACGGAATGTCCTGCCTCTGTCGGATGCGCGAGCGACGGAGAAACAGCAAGTGATGCCGATGTATTCTCTACCGAAACGTGTTGGATGATTCCCCGCTGCCGCTTGTATGGTCGTGATGTATCAGTGGATAAGTCAGACCGGCTGCTTCAGCTCGTATTGAGGCTTCGATGCATGTATTCTCGCAAATTGACATTAGATGGAAGAAGTTGTCATCATTTATAAACACATCTCTCGCTGTTTCCTTTGTCGCCAAGAATTCACAACACCAGAGTTGCGCCATGAAGCTCACGTGCAGCACAACAGTACGCGCTCCGGTCGTGGCACGCGTCCCAGTGTTCAGATATTTCGTGCGCAGTCATGAGGCGAGAAAACACGCGAGCTCAGATCTGTGACCAGCTGGAACAGCTTTTTGCGTTCGTTCCTCCTGGTATAAAAAAGGAGCAACAACACATAATTTAAGAAGATGCATCTGGTCGGAGCGAGAATAAAAGCAAGCAACAAAGCAAGCGCGCTCATCATTGCGCGTGTTTTTGAATTGTCCAACCAGCCGCACCGAAGAAATGACCATCACGCAGCAGACAGGGAGGGGGAGTGTACGTGGAAGAAACTAAGCAGGCACGCATCGATTCTTTCAACACGGAGATAGATCGCAGTCAGTCATCACGCGCCTTTGCTTGGGCGCACTCAGCTTTTGTGCTACAGTGAGATCTCTGCAATCTGCGCATGCCTCATCGCGGATATGGCCCGGTTTTGTTCCGCATCGTCTCTCCAAAAGCCACAGTGTGGGATCTGAATTCATGGCTCCTGCCGCCGCAGGGCTAGGGCTCGCGGGCTTGTGCAGTTGCGCCGTTGGTGCAAGGAGCTCTTTCGTTTGCCGCTTCTCTCATTTCGCAATTGAGCAGACGCAGTCAACACCGTCAACAGCATGAGCAGCATGGAAGTCAAGCGGGCCGGCCGCCTCAGCCGCGAGGGCCAAGGCGTCTGGACCAAGACCGAGCACGAGCGCTTCCTTGAGGCGCGCCGCGTGTACCCCAACGGGCCCTGGAAGCTTGTGGCCGAGTACATTGGCACGCGCAGCACGCGCCAGACGATGACACATGCGCAAAAGTACCGCCAGAAGCTGGAACGCCGAATGCGCGGTCTGCGGTCCAACTACCGCAAAAACAAGACCCAGCGCCAGAATGTCAGCAGCAGCAACGACGTCGGCGCACAGGACGACGGCAACAGCAGCAGCAGTGATGAACAGCGATCCGGTGACGAAGGCAGTGCGTATGACGACGACATGGATATGCCGTTCGACATCGTGGTCGACGTCAACAGCAGCAATGCGGCCGCGGACGCGCCGTACAAGACCATCGAAGGCAGCTCGCCGCACTCGGTCTCGTACACGTCGTTGCTGACCAACATTCTGGATTTGCCCACGAGCGAAGGCCCGTTGGCTGTAGCCGCGGCCTACGACGACTACTACAATGTGATTTCCGAGATCACAGATGAGGACGCCGTCCTGGCGCATCACGCCTCCAGCTCCACCGACCTGCCATGGGTAGACGACTACCTGGACTACATCGTGCAGCAGTTCGCATGATCATGCGTTTTGTTTGCTGCACGTTTAGACCCAAGACCTTATCTATTGTACCATGGCTGTAGTTGCGTATAATTAATCCATCGCGCCCAAAATGCTTATGAGAGCAGAGGCCGAAATTTTTCCACTCAAAGGATCACTTGTGCGCATTTCTTTCTGTAACTATCGAATCTTGCCCATGTGGCCCTTCGCGTTGCTGGCGTCATTGCCGTGTGATTGCTGAGCTCATGTCCACCTGAACACAAGGCTCTGTATACTCAGGCCTGGAGTATACATGTTTCTCTTTAGAAGGCCCTGTGGGTGAACTAGCCCTGAATACAGGACCGTCGCCCAAAAAGCGTAACCGACAGCACCTCAAATACAAGGCCCAGCGTACCCCTCTCCCTTCAGACGAGTGACCTCATGGTGAGCGGAGAGGCCGTCATGACGCTGCGCATGTGCGTCGAGTGCGAGGACACAGAGGCCGCGCTAAGGTGCGGCGCTTGCCAGGATGACTACTGCGTGCTCTGTTTCGGCGCGCAGCATCGTTCCGGATCCCGCGCGAAGCACAAGTACAGCATGCTGCCAGGCGCCACTGAGCAGCTCGCAGTAGCCGCCCCGCTTCCTCCGCCCAAGCCCAGCTCTGCGTCGGCGCCAGCGTCCGCAGAGAGCGCTAGTACGGCCTCCGTCCTTCCTCCTGCGCCTGCAGCTGCTGCTGTGCCGGTGGCTGTAGCCGTGCCCGTGGCTGTGTCTGCCCCACACGAAGCCACGAGCTCCAGCGAAGACAGCGAGGACGACGACGACGACGACGACGACGACGACGGCAGCGACGAAGACATGGACGACAACGATGAGGACGAGGACGAGGACGCGCCCATGGGCGACAAGGACAACGCCATCCTGCGCGACGCGGCTGTGGTCCCGCTGCGGCTGACGGAGAGCGAGCGAGCGCTGCTGAACCTGCTGGACGCGTCGCTCAACGTGAGCGAGTACACGGACAAAGTGGACGTGCTGTCGTACCGGTCGCCCGTGCGCCGCATGCTCACGGAGCTGCGTGAGACTTTCAGCACGCTCTCGGGCATGCTCTGCGCCACGGACTTCCGCCAGGGCAAGCGACTCGTGCACGACCAGAAGTTCGAGGACAACGACGAGTTCTTCCGCCAGGTCTTTGAGATCGGCCGCCGCTACAAAATCATGAACCCCGAGCGCATGCGCAACAACTACGGCAAGATGATCTACCTGCTGCAGGACGCCAGCATGCGCGACATTGAGTCGAGCGTTGGCTTCTCGTGCGTGGCGCCCATCCGCACGGTGGCCTCGTTCCTCAAGCAGCGCCATGCGCTGGATCTGCTGCGCGACAGCCGCTGTGCCATCGCCACGTCTGTGAGTCTTGATCGCAGCGACAGCAGCAGCAGCAGCCCGAGTCTGACCAAGCAGCAGGCCATCGAGCAGCTCGCCAGCGAGTACGCGACGTCCAATATCACGGGCGACGAGATCCGACTGGCACTGTCATCCATCTCGGACGCGCAGAGCTACGTGGCGTCCAACCGCTCGCCCATCACGCAGATGATCGCGCTGCTGCAGCAGTTCTTCACGCCGGACAAGACGCCCTCGGACCGCACCTTCAGCCTCGAGATCCGGGCCGGCAAGAACGGCGCGCGGCTGAGCCACAGCCACGCCACGCAGTTCGAATACGTGCTGCAGTCGCTGCTGCTGTGGGAGAACATTACGACGTCCATGCTGCGGCTCTGGTGGGCGGTCGAGAGCGATCTGCTGGGCGGCAACAGCTACCGGCTTCGGGACACGGGCCAGGGCCTCAACCGCGTGCAGCACGCGCCGCAGACTGCGAACCTCGTGCACTCAATCCTCAGTCGCACGCAGCGCATGCGCCCGCGCTGGGTCGGCTCCTCGGTCGTGCATCTCGGCGACCACAATGTGCCCAACGCGCTGCTGTTCATCGACAAGTACACGCAGGTCTCGCGCATCCTGAGCCCCATCGTGAACACGGTGCAGGCCGTGGACGCGCTGGCGCAGCAGCCCAACACGAGAGTCTACATCAACGAGAGCTTTGGCGGGCCCGAGCAGCTCAAGCGCACGATCCTGTGCGACTTCTTCAAGCACGGCTTCGACGGCAGCGGCGCCGACAACTTCTTCGACGCCGGCTCGTGCATCGACGGCCGGCTGACCAGCGCCTGGAACTGGTGCTCCAAGATCGAGCGCAAGAGCTTCTTCCACGTCTTCCTCATGGCCGGCTTTGTGGGCTTTGATGGGCAGTTTGATAAATAAAACGCAACCTAAATGGCGCCGCCAAACAAATCCGCTTCCAAACGCAAGCGGACGAAACCGCTTGTTCTTGATCCATCCGCCTCTTTCTTTCTTTGGTGTGTCGTTTGTCACGGTCTATAGGTGGAAGCATGCATGTGGCCGCCAAGCGACGGCCGCGGCGGATGGCCAACAAGCGGCTGGATCCGCTAGAGCACCCCAGACCACATCAGGCGGACATGGCTACACCTAGCGAAGCGGTCGTGAAGGCTCTGGAGCAGCGGGTGGAGAAGGCGCTGGCCAGACAGGATCTCCAGGCCATCGACAGCTCCATGGACGCGCTCTTCGTCCGGCTGGAGCGCTCTCGCAGCCGAACAGGCCATCGCAGACAGCAGCGCATTGAGAAGATTGAGCGCTACGAGCACGAGCTAGAGCACGTGGTCGAGAACCACGAGACTAAGCGACGAGCGCATCTCACGCGCGCCAACACAGCCATTCACGAGCTCGTTTTGCAGCTACGAACGTCTCAGGAGCCCAATGAGGACAGTGAGACAGCGATGGAGGCGCTGCTGCAGACGGCTGAGCGTGAGTACCGTCTGGCCCACGACACCAGGTCGCATTCCACTAAGAATCTTCTTCACCATGAGCCCTGGGTCCAGTATCTGACAAGGTGGTGCTTATGTCGAGCAGGTATCATTGCGTGGACGCTATTCGCTACAAGATCCAAGCGCAGAGGCTGATGAGTGCAGCTTGCGCTCAGTTCGCGTATGCTCAGATCGACGACGCGTTGGTCAGTGCCCATAAGGCGCAGGAACTGCATCGCCGCTACTGCCAGCCGCCTTGGTTCGCTCCCACGCAACTGCTGATGTCCGTCGCTGAAGGAGACATCGCATGGACACAAGTAAGCATCGTAGGGTACGAACAGGCATATTCAAGGCTGATTAGCGCTCTGCAATGACCTCACTGTGCTGATATATTTCAATTAGAACTCGCTGCAAGCTCTCTATGACGCCGAAAAGGCCGAGCATGAAGA
>JAADVF010000428.1:0-24390 GCA_023334555.1 Elongisporangium undulatum
ACACCAAATCATGCATCTAGGGTATCATAGCAGCAGCTACGGTCGATTCAAGTCCTATCTCTAACCAGTACTACGTATCGGAAGCTTCGCAGTCTAATGACAAGAGAGTTTGTGCACGTGCTACATCAACTCCAATGCTAAAGGTGGTTTCTCATGGACTCTCTCTCTCTGCTTTTCAGACCGGAGGGGCTCAATGCAGAACACGGTGACTTCAGCCTCCGTTGCGAATCGGACTGCTGCACATATCCTCGGTGTAACCACAACGGAGTGACCACTCATTTCCGATTGGCCCCCTTGTCCAGATCCGTGGCCAGGGCGCCACTAGGTGCTATGCCTTCGCATCCTATTGGAGGTTGAGGCAGTTTGCTGAACGCTCTGGCGCCGTCTCTGCGTGTGTCCAGAAGGAGGAATACTCTGGTGGCGTGTGTGCTATCACAGCAGGGACCATCCCCAGAGCCACCCACGCCTCACGGACCCTGGGCTTCAGGCTGGCATTGGGAAGCCGCAGTTCAAAGGCGATCCGCCAGCAGTCAGCTGAACCGCATTCACGTGAACAACTTCATATCCGAGACGTGTGGACAGAGAAGACCCAGTACACACGAGAAGACAACGGGAGCAGAGCAGATGTACAGGCATCCAACGTTGGCCGAGAGAGCGGAGGCAACGAGCAGAGAACAGAGTCGCGATCGACTGCGAGGAAGAAAGCCACGAGCTGCCAGTCGCTTGGACTCGGAGTTGAACGAGTTGAGTGGTGGCAGCCTTTCGAACAGCTCCGCATGAATGAGTCACCACATTTGGGGTCAACTGCGGCTGTGCATTGGCCAAGCGAGCAACGGGCGTGCAGGGCGTGGCGGCCAGTCATTAGAAGTTCAGTTGGTGAATCTGGTCGTCCAGACAGCGAAAGAGCCCTACTGAAGTGTGCGCAGCTGACGGAGATGAGTGTTCTCGTTCTGAAGCGAGACAGGTGGGGGGTCAGGACTCGCAGAGACCCGATTCAGCTAGTAGTAGCCGTGTCTCTCGATGCTCTCTCCCAAAGACTGAGGATGGCCCAACGGATCCTTCCTGTTTGGCTTCGGCAGCCATGCGCCCTGTCTGAAAAATTCAAACGGACTCACGCCCATCTTCCTTGGCCATGGCCACAGTCCAACGCCATGGAACGCGCGCTCACTTGGCTCCACTCGCTCACTCTCTCTCCCACCACAACGCGCAGCCAAGCGCTTGGGTCACAAGCGTCAGGTGCACGTGCGGCTCTGAGCGAGCCATTCTGTACTGAAAGCTTGAGTAACATACTGCCTTTGCAAGGTGATGGAGGGGATGATGACGGAGATCCTAATCGCATCCAATGCACCTATATAAACGGTGGGCCACCTTGCATGGGGTGAAGCACACAGTGCGCCATGATGACGCCCCCGCTCGGTCACCCGTCATTTGCAGAAGAGCGACGCGACAACGTTACGTAAGGCAAGCGGCCTGGTCCTACGCCGACGAAGACCGCCAAGATGCGTCTCCAATCACATGGAGGTCGGTGCATGGACGCGAGCTCCCTTGTATAATGAATAGTGGGGATTTGAGTGTGGACGTGTGGAGATTCAACTGATGCAGTCGTCCCCCTCGATAAGCGCGCGCTCCACCTCATCGGTATAGAAAGGTAATAATTCGTAGGAGGTAGTGTTTAACAGGCACATGTATTTGTGACCTGCTTATACACATATAACTTGGGATCGGTTTAGAAAGGGTATAGATAGATGACGCGCGCTTATCGAGGGGGACGACGTTGAGTTGTGCTTTGGGTTGGAGAATGATGAATGCTTTTTTTAATCCACAGAACAACTTTTGTTTTAATGCAAAAAAAGAAATTTAAAAAAACAGCAGCGGTATTTCGCATATCAAAGCTGGAGTGCGGACGTTGAAAGCTTTGTCCCTGCTCAGGATGGATGTTGGACACTCCGATTCTCTCCAGGAGAAAACATGTGCAACTTAATATTCCGTCCAAAGCTGATTCTGTGATCGTAATCTCGCCCCATCTTTGTCAACTCAGTCCCATGTTCCAATATCTTATCTGTTTATACACTTTTGTTTCTTATATGTGCGCAAACGGGTTTTTGAGTTTATCTTTGGCCAATATGGTACCTGCACAAATCCATATCCCTACCAGAATGATTGTGTTTCGATCACAGTGGCCGGTGTCTCTTGAGGTCAGCACCAAGGTTGACCCGGAGCGCCAAATTGATTCTCTTGAACATAGCAGCATGATGCGCTTCTGGTCGTACCGTGCGCAATGCCTGCAGGCACACGCAGCCCAGTCCCTCCTCATAACCGAACTCACGGCCTCGTACGACCCAGCGCAGTCGTCCTGAAAATGCGGCTCGGAGCTCTTTCTGCACTGGTGCTGGTGCTGGCGCTCGGCAGCAGCACCGCCTCCACGGAATCGTCGTCTAGCTACGAGGGATCACTCAATCGCACGGTGCTGCCGGTGCTCAACACCAAGTCAGGCCTGCGCCCGTGGGTGGACATCGAGACCCCGGCCAACAGACAGACCTTCACCAATACGCGCGGCCAGACCTGGGAGCTCGTCATGAGCGACGAGTTCACCAACACGAACCGCAGCTTCAAGCCCGGCGAGGACCCGATCTGGACCTCGCTGGAGAAGCCCGACGGCGTGAACGGCGCACTGGAGATCTACTCGCACAACATGAGCTCCGTGGTGTGCGACAACAGCGACGACGCCAAGAGCGTGTGCTACCTGCAGATCAAGGTCATCGATGAGGTCACCAACGTGTCCATCTACAACACGTACACGCGCCCGCCGTCCTACCAGAACACGACGTTTGTACGTGCCATCCATTGCCTCTGTCCGTTCTGTGCGCTGGTGGACTAATGTGTCATGCTGTGCCGCCATGTGGTTGTAACAGTTCTATCGAGCGGCCATGCTGCAGACCTGGAACAAGTTCTGCTTCCAGGGCGGTATGCTGGAGATCCGGCTGCAGCTGCCGGGCGTGACCAACGCCAGCGTGAACCCGGACATGGGCACTGGCGACAACACGCGCGCCGAGAACAACCAGTACTACCCGACCTGGCCGGGCGTGTGGATCATGGGCAACCTGGGCCGCGCCATCTTCAGTGCGTCCACGCATCGCATGTGGCCCTTCTCGTACGACGAATGCAACGACGACGTGTTCAACTCGACCAAGAACCAGCGTATCAGCGCCTGCAATGCCACGCCCGGATCGGAGTTGAACCCGTACCAGGGCCGCGGTGCGCCCGAGATCGATCTGCTTGAAGGCGGTGGCGTCGCGATCTCGTCCTCGATCCAGATCGGCCCCGGAATGCCCACGGACTTTCGTCGCGTCAAGGTCAACGTGTCGCTGGAGCCAGATTATAACTCGGCCTGCTACTACTCGGCCTACTGCACGACGCCAGGCTCCAACTTCCCGAACGTGCCCACGCTGCTGTATGAGAAGAGAAACCACACGACCTGGTACAAGGGGCTCCGGTACGCAGCCAACAACTTCTGCACCACGAGTGTGAACGACACGCAGACGTACTCTGAGATCAAGGCTTCCTACGACGCTGGGATCACCTCCAATACCTGTACGCTGGAGACGTGCTCCTTGTCGCATGACGTGCAGGGAAGCTTGGATTATATCGACGGCGTCAAGTCCAACGGCCGGTGGGGCATCAACTCCAACGGAACGTGC
This sequence comes from Elongisporangium undulatum, assembly GCA_023334555.1. Classification (NCBI taxonomy): domain Eukaryota; phylum Oomycota; class Peronosporomycetes; order Pythiales; family Pythiaceae; genus Elongisporangium; species Elongisporangium undulatum. The sequence goes on from JAADVF010000428.1 coordinate 3,699, forward strand.
TTCCCTGCCATGAACGCCTACCAAGGCGGCTACCTGTGCGACCCGGATAACCAGGACTCCAGTTGTGCTTCGCCTCGCAACGACTCGACCGCCAAGACCAACACCATGGAGCCGTTCAACTACCAGATGGACGCCCTGTCGGCCAACTGGGGCATCCACACGGGCGCCTACACGTCGTTCCTCACGTACCAGCTCGAGTGGGTCACGGGCGAAGAAGGCTACATTCGCTGGATGCTGGAGGGCCATCCGATCTTTGAGATCCCGGCCGAGGCGATCCTGGACATTGGCGAGGACGCCGCGCGGACCAACCCCAACAAGATCTTCCCAGAGGAACCAATGTACATCATCCTCAACGTGGCGCTCTCGCAGCAATGGGGCGCCTACCCGCCGAACCCAGGCTACCCCTGCCGTGGCGACGGCACGGACGAGGAGGTGAACGCCATCTGCGATTCGTTCCCCATGTACATGAAGATCGACTACGTGCGCCTGTACCAGGATGTGTCCAATTCCTCAGCCATGGCCATCGGCTGCGACCCCAACTCGCACCCGACGCGTCAGTTCATCATTGACAACCTGGGCGACTACACCGATGATGACAACACCCACGAGGACGTGAATGGCGGCGGCGCCTGCTCGACCGACCACGACTGCACGATCCCCTGGTCGGTGACCCACCAGTTCACCACGGGCTACTGCGGCAGCAACAATCGCTGCGAGTGCTCGACTCAGTACTGGGGCGGACCGCGCTGCACCTCCCAGCTGTCGGAGACCTCTTCGAATGGCTCGGCCATCGGCGCGTTCGGCCCTCCGCTGTACGCGACCATTCTGTTCAGCTGCCTCGTGCTTCTTCTCACGCTGGCCGTGCTAGTCGTCTACTCTATCAAGCGCCGCTCCAAGCTCAGTGCGCGCATCAACGAAGAGCGCATACGCGCACGCCGCGATGAGCTCAAGGAGGACATGCCGACCACCGTCCTGCTCACGCCCGAGTACGAGTACGATGATGTGGAGCTCATGGAGCTGACCCCGCCTCGGCCACGGGACATGATCGCCGATTCTGGACTGTAACGTTCCAGCAAATATAACAATATAGAGCTCATAAAGCAGCAAACATGCATCCCAGACTCTCGTCGTGCTTGGTTTTCCTCCTCGAATGGACTGGCATACAAGTCTTGAGCTTGTGCGGTTGCCATTGACGAGTTCTCTCTACGGCAAACCGAACGAACGGCCTACAACAGACAGCGCTCCATCAATCGATCCAGAATCCATTGCACGCTTACGTGGCGAGAACCAAAGCGTGCTACCTGCTTGGCGCGCTGGGCATATGCGCGCACGCACATCTCCAGCGTCTTCCAGTCCACAAATCGACCAGCTGCCCAAACTCAGTGCCGAGCTCCATTTTCACAGTGTGGGCCACACACAATGAGACCAGTTCTTGCAATCCTTTGACTGAATGGTTTTCAGAGGATATTGAAGATCAGAGGTTATACCCGGAAGATATCGAGGGGGCCGGCCAGAAAACGAGAAGGATCATGGACAAGGGAGCGCGCGACGTGGAGATGGCGGAGCCGGAGGTGGCGCACCCGCTGCAGCAGCAGTTCGAGGACACCGAGGACCTGATCGCGACCTACAACGCGTCGTCGTCCCCAGACAAGGCCATCACTGCGCTGCAGCGAATCATCGGCTACGGTGCGTTCCTTCTGTTGCCGTCGCCAGCATCTCGATGGAAGGGCTCGCAGGCCAGTCGGAATGCTGATACTATGTGTGCTTGAAGAGGGTGCGGATGCCGCCAGTGAAGAGGTGCAGCGCGTGAAGGAGCACGCGATCTACAAGCTCGGCCAGTTGTACATCCAGTACCAGTACGTTCAACAGCGGATCGAGTGGGAGAAGTTCCAGGTTGTAGCTGACCGAGCTGCCGTTGTTTGACTCTGATAGCCGCGAGAAGGAGCTCGCGTCGCTTCTGCAGTCGCTTCGCCCGTTCTTCGCTACGATCCCCAAGGCCAAGACCGGAAAGATTGGTGCGTGCACAATCGTCTGCTGTTTGTATCATGGATTGGATGGAGCTCATCAACGTCTTGCTTCCCTGGCAGTTCGTACGATCATTGACATGGTCTCGAAGGTGGAGGTGCTGGACAGCACCAAAGCGCTTCAGCTGCAGGCGGACTTGTGCCAGGACTCGATCGAATGGTGCAACAAGGAGAAGCACACGTTCCTCCGCCAGCGCGTGGAGTCGCGTCTGGCTTCCATGTACGTAAAACACTGCCGCTCAATGCTATCTATACACAGCCAATTGTGAGCTGACTGGCATTTGTTTCGGATCACAGCTACTTCCAGCAGGGCAAGTTCCAGCCTGCGCTGGAGCTTATCAACAACCTGCTGCGTGAGATCAAGAAGCTCGACGACAAGCAGCTGCTTGTGGAAATCCACCTGGTTGAGAGCAAGCTGCACCACGCGCTGCGCAACGTGCCCAAGGCCAAGGCCGCGCTGACCGCTGCGCGCAGTATCTCAAACACGATTTACGTCGTGCCCAAGACCCAGGCTCAGATCGATCAGATGTCTGGCGTGCTCCACGCCGAGGAGCATGACTACAAGACGGCCTACTCGTACTTCTTTGAGGCCTTCGAAGCTCTGGCTGTGATCGACCCCGTGGAGGCCTTGAAGGCGCTCAAGTACATGCTGCTGTCGAAGATCGCCAGCGGCGGTGCCAGTGAAGTCAACAGCATCATCAACACCAAGCAGGCCATCAAGTTCATTGGCATTGACTCGGAAGCGCTGCAGGCAGTTGCCAAGGCGCACCAGCAGCGCTCGCTGGAGCTGTTCGAAGAGGCCACCAAGAAGTACTCTGCTCGTAAGTCCAGTCTCGGTGTTTTGCTTTGCTCAAAGAGTTTTAGACCGACTCAAACGTGGAACTCTTGTGTAGAATTGGTGGAAGACGCGCTGATTAAGATCCACTTGGGCAAGTTGTACGAAGATCTGCTGGAAAGCAACCTGATCAAGATCATCCAGCCCTTCTCCTGCGTTGAGATTGCGCATGTTGCCAAGCTCATCAAGCTCCCGCTTCCGCAAATCGAACTGAAGTAAGTCCATGCAGGCAGGCGCATTGCTGTTCTGTTATGACCCCTTGCTAACGTTGGCTTTGCGTTGCACAGGCTCTCGCAAATGATCTTGGACCACAAGTTCCATGGTATCTTAGATCAGGGCAAGGGCCAGCTGATCGTGTACGACAGCCCTGTTGAAGATGTATGTTACATGCCTTGATTTCGAGTGGCAACTGTGAGTGGGATACTGATTATCTGCACTGTGTCTGATAGAAAACGTACACCACGGGCCTCGGAGTGATCGAGAATGTCGGCGGTATCGTCGAGAGTCTGTTCCGACGTGCAGAGAAGCTGCATGCGTAAGCGCTTGTGCAGGCTTAGTATGGTCGCTCGAAGCTCTGTTTGAAGCCAAAACAGCAATAGCCAAAAAACCATTTTTTTCGTTATTGACCGCCTTTATCTGCTTGGTCCATCCGTTTCCCCAGCAGCAGCCAGCAGCAACTACGCAAAAGGTTCGTTGCTGCTGCTCTCATTCGTTTGCTTACTCAATCGGCAAAGTTGTGGTAGGAACCGCCGCTTTTACTGAGCTCGCTCTCGTCATCCTCCGGCTCGCTCGGTGTATCCACAGTCGTGGTGCTTCCCACGTCCTCGTTGACGTTGGGCTTTCGAGTGCGCAGCTTCTCTTCACGCAGCATGCGGGTATGCCGTTCGGATTTGTGGTATTGCATATGCGCGACATGGACCAGGATCATGCACGCGATGGCCAGCGCAGCAAACAATATGGTCACCAGCAACGAAGGGCCATAACTGGTTGGATTGATGGACGTGGATGCAAGTTGGAATGTGCATCGTGGCCCACCCCAATACTTGGTTGAGCACACACACCTGTTCCGCTTGCTGCAGAATCCCGTGGTGAATCGACGCGCTTTGGACCAAGGTATCGTGCAATCCTGGTTCCTACTGCAAGGAGCTGCTCCGTGGACCTCTCTGTAGATATTCACGTCGTCAATGTAGTCCTCCATGTGATCCTGAATCCACTTGCGAGTCGGATGCGAGTTCGGATCGCAACCCAGAGTCATGGTCGACGTATTGGATACGTCTTGGTACAAGCGCACGTAGTCGATCTTCATGAACATGGGGAAACTGTCGCAGATGTGGTTCACAACCGGATCAGCTCCGTCGCCACGACAGGGCTTGCCTGGATTCGGAGGGATCGCGCCCCACTGCGCTGAGATCGCGACATTCAGAATCAAGTACATCGGCTCCTCCGGGAACGTACGAGTAGGCTTTGGCTGCTCATCTTGACTGCTTTGCGTGACCGATTCCGCTGGGATCTCAAAGATCGGCTGGCCTTCCGACATCCATCGAATGTACCCGGCTTCCCCAGTGACCCACTCGATCTGGTAGACAAGGAACGACGTGTATGCGCCTACGTGGATACCCCAGTTGGCCGACAGCGCATCCATTTGATAGTTAAACGGCGCCATGGACTTGGTGGGTGGTGCATCTTTGGCCCGCGGGGAGTTGCACTCTGGGTTTTGGCTGTCCGGATCACAGAGGTATGTGCCCTGATACGCGTTCAGGTTGGCCATACAGGTGCCTTCGGTATTGATCCCCCAGCGGCCTTTGCTCGCATCGCCGTCGATATAGCCCAGATCGCCCTGAACGTCGTTGCTGGCTGCACAAGAAGTCAAGCTGCAGGTGTTTTCAGTGATCCCAAGCGCATAAGAGCGTGCAATCTGGTCGTACGTCTGGGTCGTACTGGGCATCGGGGCGCAGAAGTTATTGGATGCGTACCGAAGGCCGCTGTACCAGCTGGTGAAACTCCTTGTTTCGTACAACTTGGTGGGCACATTGGGGAAGTTGGCCCCCGGCGTCTCGCAATTCGGTACGTACACGCAGGTTACAGGCTCCAGTGTCTTGTTGACTGGGAAGCGACGGAACTCGAGCGGCAGGCCCGGCCCAATCTGGATGGACGAGGAGATGGCCGTTCCTCCGCCTTCCAGCAGGTCGATCTCTGGTGCACCGCGCCCTTGGAATGGATTCATGCCCGAGCCAGGATCCGGATCACAAGCGCTGATCCGCTGGTTCTTGGTGGAATTGAAGACCTCATCGCTGCATTCATTGTATGAGAACGGCCACATGCGGTACGTTGAGGCGCTGAAGATGGCGCGGCCCAGGTTTCCCATGGCCCATATGCCCGGCCAGGTTGGGTAATACGCGATCGTGCTGGCGCGAGCGTTGTCGCCCTGCCCCAAGTCCGGGTTCTGAGACTGCGCGTCCACTGCGGCTGGCAGCTGAACACGAACCTCCAGCAATCCGCCCTGGAAGCAGAACTTGTTCCACGATTGCAGCATCGCGGACCGGTAGTACTATGGTCAAATGACACGACACGTATGGTGAGCGAAGCCAACCCAGTCCAGCCCATTCAAAGTGACGCAAAGGCACCTACGAAGGTCGTGTTCTCGTATCCTGGCGGATTCGTGTACAGATTGTACACTGAGACGGTGTTGACTTCGTCTATGATCTTGATCTGCAGGTAGCACAGGCTCTCGGTACTGTCGTCTGAGCTGTCCTCACACACCACGGAGCTCATGTTGTGCGAGTAAAGCTCCAGTGCGCCGTTGACTCCGTCGGGCTTCTCCAGCGATGTCCACATTGGGTCCTCGCCTGGCTGGAAGCTGCGGTTCGTGTTGGTGAACTCGTCGCTCATGACCAGCTCCCAGGCTTCACCGCGTGAGCTGAAATGGATTTGCTTGTCCTCAGGCGTGTCAATGTCGACCCATGGCCTCAGGCCGGACTTGGTGTTGAGCACTGGCAGCATCTTGCGATGCAGCGAGCCCACAGCCTCGGATAGCTGCGCTTGGTGGCCATCAGCCGATGATGCGAGAGCGCTGAGAAGCGAGACAACCACGACCAGGCCTGGCATTGTCGTTGTTGCTGCTTCAGTTCTTGGACCCCAGTCTCGATCTTTCAAGTTGAAGCGAAGCTGCATTACCGGATACGTCGCGCTCGAATCCATTTGGTATCGCTTCATTATCTAATATTAGAGGTCAATACAGATATCAAATTCAAGGTTAACATGTACTGATTATACAGGTTATTCATTATCGAGAGGTAACGTTCGTCCAATAGGGGCCAATATAAAGAAGAGGCTTGTAATGGAGGCAGTCAAGTGGCGAAGCAGCCCGAATTGTCGAGGGAAACTCTCGTGTTCCTTCTCTTCCGCTTGGGGCAGCGCACCGGCACAAAGGTCAAGGCGGTCAGAGCCTGACTGCGTCCTCTGCTCGGCATTGCGTGAATTAATTCTGAAAATCCAGCGAATCAGGGCCCAATTTTCCAAAATTTGAAGCAAGATTCCCTGCCTTGGATGGGTACGTTCGGTGCCAGGAAGCGTGTCCCAGATACTGACTCAGCACGCGAGTGTATCGCGTCCGAGCGGTCGCCACGTGGTGGTGGTGGCCCCGCGGTACTCAGTAGAATACCTGTCAGTCTGATCCGCTCGCCGCCGCGAGACAAAACCTGGGATACCATCCTTCTCCGCCTTGCGTTCCATTGTATTGACCCAGCAAGATGAGCCAATCCGCTCTTCCAATGTTCCAATGGCCGTGCATGGGCTCTCCCATTCGCTCTCTCCGTGTGTGATCCCTCCCTTCACTGCTGACGTGGAACCTCTCGAATGGCTTGTCTAGGCACGATAAACCCAGGAGCTCGAAGCGGAAACAGCTGCCCACACTGTGCCCTTCCTGCTTCGACTCCCACCCCAGCCAGAGCTCCCTTGAGGAAATGCATCCCACTGCCCAAGCAGCATGAGACCGCAGCCACCGCTTTGGCCTGGATCAGAAAAGGCTCGTCCCCCATTAGCATTGTCGCGCCGCCCACCACATGCGTCAGCCGTGCATGGTCCGTGGCGTCATGGCCATCGTACATCGTACATCGGACAAACAAAAACCTCTGAAAACCGAATCCCCCATACAAATAAATCAACCGAATCTGTTTTCTGCGTGCATCTTGCTGGCACAGCGCGCAACAACAGCAGCAAAGTATGGCGGTCGACCCCTAGCCCTGCCATCCGTTTCGATCAGGCAAAAGGAGAAAAAAATCATGGGCTCGCATATCGGTTTTCGCAGGTTGTGGTAACGTCTCTTGTGTGGGTTACTCTCTCTGGGGGGTACAGACGTAATTTATCCTCGTATCTTTCCCTCCCCTCCTCGGGCCTCTCCTCTCCTCCTCCGTTTCCCCTCGTTCTCCTCCGGGCTCATTTGCGATTTAGCCGTCGACCTCCAAGATCCGGACAGCTCTTCTCCGCATCGCCAGGCCAAGAATCCTCATGGCGTCGTTCAGCCCCTTCCGAGAAAAGATGCAGGCCGCTGGGCTCAGCGAGTCGGCCATCAAGGCCTTCGAGTTCTCCTACGAGGCGCTCGTGAGCGGCGAGAGCGGCATGATCACGGAGGAGTCGATCGACAACTGCGAGAGCATCCCGTACCTGGAAGGCAAGGCTGGCAGCATCCGCGAGACCACCACGGCCGATCCGTCGCTGCTCAAGGAGACTGTCGTGCTCAAGCTCAACGGCGGCCTCGGCACGAGCATGGGCCTGGACAAGGCCAAGTCGCTGCTCTGCGTCAAGGAGGACGACACGTTCCTCGACATCATGGCCAAGCAGGTCGTGGAGCTGCGTCGCGAACACCAGTCCAACGTGCGCTTCGTGCTCATGAACTCGTTCAGCACCAGCGCCGACACGCTCGACTACCTGCAGAAGTACCCCGAGTTGCTTGAAGACTCGGAGCTCGAGCTGCTGCAGAACAAGGTGCCCAAGGTCGACGCCGCCACCATGGCGCCTGCCACGTGGGCCACAGCCCCCTCCAAGGAGTGGTGCCCGCCTGGCCACGGTGACCTGTACCCGTCGCTCGCCGGTTCGGGCAAGCTCGAGAAGCTGCTCGCAGACGGCGTCAAGTACATGTTCGTATCCAACTCGGACAATCTGGGCGCCACGCTGGATCTGGAGCTGTTGACGTACTTCGCGCAGTCGGGCAAGCCGTTCCTGATGGAATGCTGCGAGCGCACGGAGAACGACAAGAAGGGCGGCCACCTGGCTCAGCGCAAGTCGGACTCGCGCCTCATCCTGCGTGAGTCGGCCCAGTGCGAGTCGAGCGACGAGGTGCACTTCCAGAACATTGAGAAGCACCGTTACTTCAACACCAACAACCTGTGGATCCGTCTGGACAAGCTGGCCGAGGAGCTGAAGAACCAGGGCGGTGTGATCCGTCTGCCCATGATTAAGAACGCCAAGACTGTGGACCCCAAGGACGGCAGCTCCACGGCCGTGTTCCAGCTGGAAACCGCCATGGGTGCCGCCATTGAGTGCTTTGATGGCGCCGGCGCCGTGTGCGTGCCCCGCACGCGTTTCGCCCCCGTGAAGAAGTGCGACGATCTGCTCATGCTCCGCTCGGACGCCTACGTGATCACGGAGGACTACCGCCCCGTGCTGGCCCCGGAGCGCAACAACATTGCGCCCATTGTGTCGCTGGACGGCAAGCAGTTCAAGCTGGTGCAGCAATTGGAAGCTGCCCTGCGCGGCAACGTGCCCTCTCTGGTCCGCTGTGATCGCCTGAAGATCACGGGCAACGTCGGCTTCGCGCCGGGCGTTGTGTTTGAAGGATCGGTCTCGGTCGTGAACAACAGCTCGGAGCAGAAGACCATTCTCTCGGGCACCTACAAGGACACGACCATTGATGTGTCTTCGCAGAAGGGCCTCGGTGCTCTCAAGGCGTTCACGGTCAAGACGGCGCCCATCAAGGACCAGAAGCCTGGTACCTCGGGTCTCCGCAAGAAGACCAAGACCTTCATGGAGGGCCACTACCTGCACAACTTTGTGCAGTCGGTCTTCGATGCGCTCCCGGCCAAGGACCTGAACGGCGGCACTCTGGTCGTCTCGGGTGACGGCCGCTACTTCAACAAGGACGCCATCCAGGTCATCATCAAGATGGCCGTGGCTGCCGGTGTCGACCGCCTCTGGATCGGCAAGGACGGTCTGCTCAGCACGCCGGCTGTCTCGGCCGTCGTGCGCGAGCGCGAGGGCGGCAGCGTGGCCTTCGGTGCGTTCATTTTGAGCGCCAGCCACAACCCCGGTGGTCCGGACGAGGACTTCGGCATCAAGTACAACTGCGAGAACGGCGGCCCGGCCCCTGAGAAGGTCACGAACCAGATCTTCGAGAACACCAAGACGCTGGGCTCGTTCAAGATCGCCTCGGACTTCCCGATCATTGACGTGACCAAGACGTGCAAGACCACGGTGGCCTCGGACGATGGCTCGCGCTCGATCGTGATTGAGGTCTTCGACTCGGCCGAAGACCACGTGGCTCTGCTCAAGAAGATCTTCGACTTCGAAGCCATCAAGAAGCTCACGACGCGCCCGGACTTCAAGTTCGTGGCCGACTCCATGTGGGGCGTCAACGGTCCGTACTCGCACCGCGTGTTCGTGGAGGAGCTCGGCGCCACGGCTGATGTGCTGCTCAACGGCACGCCCAAGGAGGACTTCAACGGCGGCCACGCCGACCCGAACCTCACGTACGCCAAGGAGCTGATCAAGGTCATGGGCGTGGACAACAAGGGCCTGCCCGTGTACGGCCAGGCCTCGGAGCCGCCTTCGTTCGCTGTGGCGTTCGATGGCGATGCCGATCGCAACATGATCCTGGGCTCGCGCTTCTTCGTGACCCCGTCGGACTCGCTGGCCATCATCGCGGCCAACGCCAACGTGATCCCGTTCTTCGCCAAGAAGGGCCTGCGTGGAGTCGCCCGCTCGATGCCCACGTCTGGTGCCGTGGACCTCGTGGCCAAGAAGCTCGGCATCTCGCTGTTTGAGGTGCCCACGGGCTGGAAGTTCTTTGGCAACCTCATGGACTCCAAGGAGGTGTACGGCAAGGAAGACTACACGCCGTTCATCTGCGGCGAGGAGTCCTTTGGCACGGGCTCGAACCACATCCGCGAGAAGGACGGCATGTGGGCCGCGCTCGCGTGGCTGTCTATCCTGGCTGCCAAGCAGACCGAGGGTGCGCCGCTCGTGACCGTGGAGGACATCGTGCGCGACCACTGGAAGCAGTTCGGCCGCAACTACTACTGCCGCTACGACTACGAGGGTGTGGACAAGGCCGGCGCCGAGGCCATGATCGCCAAGATGGTCAAGTTCGAGGGCGTCGTGGGCCAGACCTTCAACGGCTTCACGGTCAAGGTCGCCGACGAGTTCACGTACCTGGACCCCGTGGACGGCAGCGTGTCGGCCAACCAGGGTGTGCGCTACATCTTTGAGGACGGCTCGCGCGTGATCTTCCGCCTCTCGGGCACGGGCGTGGCCGGCGCCACGATCCGCATGTACATTGAGAAGTACGAGGCGCCCGAGGGCAACCTGAGCCAGGACACTGCGTCCGCGCTCGGCCCGCTCATCGACGTCGGCCTCAAGCTCTCGGACCTGGTGGCCTCCACGGGCCGCACGGCCCCCACGGTCATCACCTAAGTGCGATCGCTTGTCTGCCTTTGCATGATGTTGCTGCCTGCTTCAACTGCTCCATTAGTCCTTTGTTAAGTTCGCACTCGCTGCGATGCCCATAATTGCCTCATAAAAAGAACCAATTTGTACTTAGTCCGTTAAGTTCGCATGTTCCAGCAAGCGTATCAGTCCGGGCTCATTTCGCTGCTCTACAGCGTCGGGTATGCGGCTGCTCTCTCTCTGTCTCTCTGCTGCGTCCAGCAGGCAGGCTCATTGGCGTGTGTGTGTGATGTCGTGTGGCTGGAGGCAGGAACAAGCCGCTGCAGCTGTGGCGCAAGCAGGAGGACGCGCCCGGCGCCGGCATCACGCGCGTGCTGGACGAGCACGTCCAGTCGTCCGTGATCGAGCTGCGCGCGGCTGAGGACCTCTCGCGCACGTGGATCCAGTGCCCAGCGGACTACAATGAGAAGGAGCAAGGCACTGCGCTGCACATCCGCCTGCGGCATCTGGTGCTGCTGATCAAGAACCTGCAGCAGGAGCTGTCGCTGGAGGTGCATGTGCGCGACGCGAGAGGCCAGACCCGGCGGTTCCGCGCGTCCACGTTCCAACGGCAGACGCAAGTGCACGAGCAGATCACGCTGCTGCCGCTGCAGCTGGACCCCGCGTGGAACCACCTGCAGCTGGATCTGGCCGCGCTCACGCAGCAGGTCTACGGCACTCGGTACGAGTGCACATTGGCGCTGCAGCTGCACGCCAACTGCCGCGTGCGGCGTATCTTCTTTACGGATGCATTAGTCGCCGAAGCGGATCTACCAGTCGAGTTTCGGCTCTTCCAGCGGCTCACCAAGCAGCAGATCGCCGGCTTTCGAGCGCATGACGAGATAGAAAGCAGCAGCAAATGATGCAGGAGTACGCGGAGGCGACTACAGAACCGTGTTCGTGATTGGATGCAGAAACGTAAGCCAGAATCCCAATCGTTAGCAAGCGCCAGAGCTGCCTGACTACACATGAACTCCCATTCCTAACCACTTTCAGACTCAGCGGTCAGAGCCAAAGCTGCTCGTAGCTTGTCAGACCTGGTTGCTGATCGCAATCTGCGCTTCATGGGATCCCCACGGCTTCGTCTCAAGCAACATCTTTGTTTGCTGGCCGTCGGCGAGCGCTCAAAGTAGAGCTGCAACAGAGAGAAATCACTACCAGGCTTCGACATGATGAAGGAAAAGCAGTTGAAGGCGCGGTGTATTATACCTGGTCGGTGCGCTCAGCGTACGAGTTCACGTACGAGCTCAGCGACAGCCAGTTGTCGAATTCACGCTTGGCCACTGGTTCCACTGAACGCATTTCGCCTGCTGACTGGAAGAAAAGAAAGGAAAAATGGCAACGGCAGCTTGATCATCAGCCAACTGGTGCTTGGAGCTGCGGCTGGTTCCGCATGATTTTGCAGCATTATCTACCCAGTCTCCTAAATCTGTCAGCGCAATCGTTTCAGGCGCTGTGGTCGCGTGTTGACCTCTCTGACCGGCTGGATCGGCAGCGCTGTTGCTGTTGCTGATGAAGTTGGTGCTGCGACTGCTGAGCCGGAAACAGATTCTTCGGCTGGAATGGACGAGTCTTCACCAACGCGTCGTGTCTTGGACGGTGGAGCGCCATCCTCATTGGCTGGTGGGCGTGAAGAGGCTTTGAACAGGTCGGCCACGGCACTGGCAGCGACAGCGAATACAATCCCGTCAGTTAAACCGTGCGATAATGAATGAGCCAAGACAGACTTACGCGATGTCTGCTTTCAGCAATGGCTTGCCCAGCGCCTGCAACTGGCCTCCGGTGCGGTGCTTGATCGCTGCTTCCACGAGTCGGCCGATGCTAATGAAACAAACGCCAAGCCGAGTGAGTGAGTCAGCCTATTGGTTGCAAGCTCCACCACTGGCCAATGAACGCACTTGTGGTAGGTCACAAAGTTGAGGAACTCCAGCGACGCTTTCGAGCACTTGCCCAGCCGCAGCCATTGACGGAACGGCAGGCCCTTGCTGCTCATGAAATTGCTCTTGCGGCCCTTGGCGAACATGTCGTAGATGGACCAGTCCATGGCCTTGGTCCGTTCGTCTGCAAAGCGGATGCGTTCCTACACGCAGCAAACCTCAGTCAGTCCTCAAAACCTTTCAAGAGATCGACCTGGCAGCAGCAGCCTCTCTCCTACCATGAACGCCTCGTTGAAGATCGCGTCGGCTTCCGAGACGGCAAAGAGATCCAATTCCTCGGCCAGCTCTTCCTCCTCGACATCTTCCAGCTCATTGGCCTCGTGTTTGGTCTCGCCTCGGAACTCGCGCCATCGACTGTAGTACGCGGCTTCATCGTGGAACAGATCCACGAGTGTCTGAGCAGCAACACATCATCAGTCAATTCTTGACAGGAGACTGAGCACATCAGGCCAAAGCAGCAGCAGCAGCTCCTTACGCGCAGGCACATGGACGACGGCCCGCCTTCCTCTGAGTCGTTCACTGACGCCAGAACGGCTCGCATGTGCGCGCCTACGAGCGATTTGACCTCCTTGACAGCGAACAGGCACGACTGCGCGCTGTCGCCGAACGTGCTCATCATGGCGCTCATGGTCGTGAGCAGCATGGTCGACTTGGCCGTGCTGGCCAGCGGCTCGTGCTTGGTGCCACACGCGCACTCGTCATCGTAGAACTCGGACTCTGCGATCCTCCATCGCGCCGCATTGCGCGTACGCGGCGGTCGAGCCTCGTACTGCGGAATGACAGCCGGGCGGGCCACGTACGCACCCGAGCCGCCTCCGGCGTCGGACCCAGGCGTCGGGGTCGAGCGCAGACTGCGGCGTTGCAGCATCTGCAAGTACGGGTCAGCCTTGCGCTCAGTTGTTGTGGTTGCTGCTGGCAATGACGCAGGCGGCTCTGGCGTGGTGGCTTCAGATGCCGCAGCAGCAGCTATGCTACTGACTGTCCTTGCGTTCGTTGCCCCTGCGTTTGCGCCACGAGTCGAGCGTTTATCTCGAATGTACTGCAGCATCGTGCGCTTCTGTTCCAGCGGTAGCGCCTTCCACGCGTTGGTCTATCATCGAATAAACGCCACCATAAGCCACCAGTCTCTGTAGATCATAACGCCATCATGATCCAGCTCATCACCTGCTGGTACGGGTACTTGTGTTGGATGGCGTGAAACAGTCGATGCACCTGTTCCAGCAGCGGCAGGTCGACCAGGCCTTTGAGTCCGTACTCCTGGTCCTCTTCCGGCTGCTGCTCTGTGGGCTTGGCCTCCGGCGTCTCCTTGGCCTCTTGGTCCTCCATTTTGGCTCGGAAGCTTCTGTTGGTTTTCCCGCACTCGAATATAATGAGGTTAGTGTGCGCCACATTATATGAGGTCCCACTTAGGTGGCACCATGGGAGCTGCACACTGAGAAAGCACCATGGCCGAGGTCGCCAAGGAAGTGAATCCGGACGTGCCCTTCGTCTCGGGCAGCATAAGCCTGCCGTCGGCAGACCAGAACACGCTGGACGAGCCTGTCTCCACCACCATCGTACGTCTATGCTCTCCATCTCTTGTACCTATCTGTATGGAGCCAGCTATAGTACTGCGGACTGACTTGACCACGTGTGACCGACCTCTCTGCTCAGCTGCGTGATGTCCGCCTCGTGGGCGGGAAGCTCAAGGTCGTGCTCATGCCGCGCAACACGTCGGAAGAGACTCTGACTGCTCTTCGTGACTGTACGATGGCTTGCTTTCTCTCGCGTTCTCTCTCTTGTGAGCAGCTGCTGACGCTGTGTGAATCGAACCAGGGGATCTATGGGGCCCACTCATGCTCTGTCTCTCACTCTCCATGTACGTGTCTGCCTGCATGATGATCAACGGATAACGTAGTGGTGGTGCTAATCAGCTGACTGTCTTATCTTGTCTGTAATAGCATGCTGAGTTTGTCGGCGCCTGCGGATCAGTCCGCAATGGTCTTCACCGGCGTTTTCGTGGTCATTTGGGCCGGCGCTGCCGTCGTGACAATCAACGCACAGCTTCTCGGCAGCTCCATGTACGTTCATCCTATCTGCGCGATGAGGGAAATGGACCCTCTGACTGCTAGTTATTCAGCTGATGTGCTGCCCTCTTTGATGTACGCAGTTCCTTTTTCCAGAGCGTGTGCGTGTTGGGCTACTGCGTCTTCCCACTGAACGTGGCCACGCTGCTGTGCATGGTCTCGAGTGTCGTGGTCTCACACGTGCTCTTCCGTCTCGTGATCGTGGCCGTCGGCTTCCTCTGGTCCACACGAGGTACGAAGTGTACTTAGCATTGCATGATTGGATGGCTTCCCAACCCATTGCTAACTGGTGTCGACCGTCGTCTCACTCTCTCTCCTTTGCCCATTACCAGCCTCTGTGGTCTTCATGTCCAAGCTGGTGCCGCCCAAGCGCAAGGCACTCACGGTCTACCCCGTGCTGCTCTTCTACCTCTTCATCAGCTGGATGGTGCTCATCCAGTAAAACGTAGCGTCGTGCAGTAAATCAAGGCTAAGCCACAGCTAATTCGTTACTGACCCCCCAAAACTTGCAATTCGCTACTGATCTAGGTGAATTCTCGTCTTGATTCCTTGACAACTTGATCTCAATCCGCGCATACCTGATCCGTTTTAAATTTGGCGCGCGCCATGTGTGGTAAACGGCACGTGACCATCACTCTGGCGCTCCTTTGCGCGCCTCCACTTCCCCAATCGAGAGCGAGCGATCCATCGGCTTCCGGATGGCGGCGGGCGCTCTGGAGCAGGAGCTGGTGCAGGCGCTGCGCGCGCTGGAGCTGCACGACGTCGCACACGAGAGCGTCACGGCGCTCTTCGACACGGGCGGCACGGGCGACGACCCGCAGCTGCGCGCACAGGTCGCCGAATCGTCGTCGCTCGTCGCGCTCTGTGAGGTCGCGAACGTTTTCCGCAAGTATCTACAGCAGCAGCAGCGGAGGCAGCAGCAGGGCACAGCCAACAGCCCTGTGGACAAAACAGCGCCATCGTCCAGCGCACGTGGCGGTCGTAATCGCAAGAGCAGCAGCAGCAAGAAGCAGCAGCAGCAACAGCAGGAACACGACACAGGGCGGTCCTTATGGACATTCTTCGCCTCACCGGAAGCGCATTATGCGATTGTGGACGATGCGGACGACGATGGAGACTCACCCTCGTGCGCAGTCTACCGCAGGTTCTTCACCTGGCTGCATGCAGTGATCACAGGACGACAGCACGATGCCAAGATGGACGACGAGCGCAAGAAAGATGCGCTCATGAAGGCGCTCGTGGCGTCCAATATTTATCTCAGCTGGCTGCAAGTGCCCGGCGGCGCTGCCTACGGCCTGTTCATGCCTTACGTCTACCGCCAGGTGCTGGATGTGCTGAAGAAATGGATCTCTGACATGGCGACTGTGAAGAGTTCCAGCAGCAGCAGCAGTGGCAACAACCAAGCCTCCACCGCCAACAAGAAGGGACGGTCCAAGCGCCTGAACCAGAGCTACCACACTGAGCAGCAGTTCTCCAAGTTTGGCACCGAGTTGCTGGAAATGATCGCCACGTTCCTCAGCAATTTTTCGCTTTCCTCCAGCAACGAGTCCATCCTGCCCACGATTGAAGCCATGATCTTCTTGCAAGCTGTCGGCGTGCCGAATGATGACCGAACGACCACGGTCGTGACGGATAAATCACTCAAGGTGCTCTGCGCTCTGCTCAGTGGCTCGCATGGGGATATACTGCAGTTGGCACGCGTCATCATCCATTGCTACGTCCCTGGTATCGCGTTTAAGGAGATGACTGCTGCAGAGAACCGCTCGGCCGTTCGATTCCACAAGGCATCGATTGAAGCGGTTGCAACAGTTCATCGACTGTTGGCAAGCTATGCAGCCGACAGTGAGGACCCGGACGATATGGCGTACCAGATCTCGCTCCTGAGGCTCGGAATCGTGCAAAACCTTTGCCTGCAGGCTCCTGATCGCAACGATGAGCGACAACGTGTGATCACATACGCGTTCTCTGTCGCTGTTGGTGACGCAGGCCCGAATACCAACAAGAACGACTTCCAAGAAAACGAACGTGTGCGCTTGGTTCGATTTCTGACGAGCTACTCGCGGAATGCGAAGGCCAAGTACCGGCAGTTTGCTGTAGAACTGCTTGGCCGCTTTGCACTCGAGAGTCGTTTTTGGAAAATTGATGGCGAAATCGAGCAGGACCTTGAACCATTTACTGGTGTGGGACCGCTGTTAGACGTCCTCATCGATCGAGCGAGCGACAAGATGTCTTCGGTCCGAGCAAAAGCTATTGCTGGTATCTCTGCAGCGCTATCGCTCGGACTGTCGAGGCTATCGCACGCAAATGCAGACCCAGCGAATAGCGACGACGAGGATGACGAAGACGAAAGCTCCGAATCTATCGCTGCCTCACTTCAGGAAATTCTGTACTCGCAGTCGATTGCAAAAGATGGGACCAAGACGATGGAGGAAACGCCGTTGATGCAGCGTTTGGTCGATCTCTTCCGCGAAAGCCTAGTAGATGACAAGACCTTTGTGCGCAAAGCCGCCATTCAAGCGCTGGAAGCTCTTATCATTGTGGGACAGACGGATACCATCCATGCATCCATGAGAAACGATTTGTTTGAAATCCAGTCACGCTGCGTGGACCCATCAGTGCTTGTGCGCGTCCAAGCTATCAAGTCTCTTTCATCTGTCATCATGAAGTTCTCGCACGATCGCGACGCTCAGAAATTGTGGAGCCTTGGTGTTTTGCCGCTGTGTGTCGACCCTGAGGCAAGCGTTCAAACATGTGCATTAGAATGGACCAGCAAGATCATTTTCGACCGAATCCTGGCATGGTTTAACGCGAAGAAGAACGCGTCGCTACAACAGTCGCTCGACTCTGTCTGGTCTTTAGTCTCGCAGCTGGATGGTGTGATGGTGCGCTGTGCACAAAAAGCTCTTCGAGTGTTATTGAAAGAGTCCAAGATCGACGTGAAGAAGTTCATTCGTGCATGCGTTTACGCCATCCGGCAGAGCGTGAATTTGGCTGAAGCAGAAACAAGTGAGAACTCAGATCATGATACGTCGGTGCGATTTTGGTCTTTCAGTTGGATTGTATTGGAAGAACTAGCTCAAACTGGTAAGTTGATTGAAGCAGCAAAGGGAGAGCAGGACAATTTAAGTGTTGTCGTTGAATGCTGGACGAAACTTCAAGAGCGCAAACTACCCATTTCGTACCACGAAGGTTCGAAGCGCATCCTGCGAGTGATCGCCGCTGTCTCCACCGTCATTAATCAGCGCGAGGCGAAGGAAATGGGCGATAGTATTCTGGCATCCTTGCAGGCATTCGCAATCCCCTTGGGTGTTATTGGAGATGCTGTGCTGGCACTCAACAGTATCTCCAAGGCAAAAGCTCCATCTCTCAAGAAGGGCCGTGAGATGAGTCTGGAATGGGGAACCAAGATGCTTGAACTTTGTGAATCCAATCTGCGTCGGTGTCTCGAAAGCAACCCCGAAGAGATTCTGGAGCAGACTACCTTTGTGCAAAAGCAGCTCATTTCTATTGGTGAAGTCGCTTTGCTCGAGTTCAACAAGGACGAAGACAAGACACGCGACTTCGCCGGCATCGCTCTTGTACCGATCAACTCCAGTTTGAAGTCGCTGGTCCAACTGTTTCTGCTTCCTCAAATTGTGTCACAAAATGGTAGGAATCGTGGCCCATCGGACTCGACCACGCAGAATCCCGCGTCAACTCCTATTCCCACACCAGTTCGAGTTTGCGCATTCGTCACGCTCGGAAAGCTATGCCTTCGCGACCAAGAGTTAGCCAAGAGCTGTATAACCATGATGATCCGTGAGCTACGCACCTGCGAGGTCCAAGATATTCGCTCCAACATTTTGCTGATCCTGGGCGATCTGTGCATTCGCTACACCGCCTTGGTCGATATCTACATTCCGACCATCGCGCTTTCGCTTCTGGACGCCAGTCCTCTCATTCGACGAAGTGCCCTGCTCCTATTTTCCCAGTTGATCCTGCAGGATTATATCAAGTGGCGCGAGTCGCTGCTGAGATTTTTCTTGCGCGCTGTGGTTGACAAGGACGAAGAGTTGTCAAATCTAGCTCGACATGTGCTATGCGGTCCGCTGCTTCAGAAATCTCCGCACATCTTTTCCAGCAAGTTTATCGAGATGATCTTCGTGCTGAACAACTTCCAAGGCAAAGTCTCGTACTCTGAGCCGCTGGAGCGGGAAGGAATCAGCGAACTCGCACTCCCCGGCAGTGCTCGCTACGCCCAGCGGTCTCAGTTGTACACGTTTTTGCTGCAGAACATGACCGATGAGCAAAAGCTACAGATCTCAATGAAGTTATGCAACGAGATTCTTGAAGAAGTGACCGACAACAAGCTGCCACTCTGCGCAAATCCATCGTTGATCACTGACCACGGAACGGAAGCCGTGCTCAAGGACACGTTCGCGATCTTGTGCTCTCCGGATATCAAGCTATCGTCCGCAAACGAGGGCGAAGACGATCTCGATGGTGACGAGGCTGACGGAGCTGGCGGCAACGGCAACGTGGCAGCCCAACTGGCGGCTGCCAAGGGAAAACTCCTGTCCAAGATGTCCAAGAAGAACTTCCTGGAAAACATTGTGCCTGTGCTGATAGGACTCAAACACACGCTCGAGTCCAAGCACAGCCCACTCATGCGGTATCTGCTGCACTACATGCGCGAGCTGTTTAAACTGTACCCACAGGAAGTCAAAGACGTTCTGAGCATGGATCCACAGCTGGCGATGGAGATCGAGTACGATCTGCGACAGTTTGATGCGCAGCAGAAGCAGCAGGAGCAAGTCGGTCATGGTCTGCATGCGTCAAAATCCACGGCTGCATCATCGAGTGGGCCTCTACCAAACGACGAGCCCTCCGTTAATCTGCCTGAGCCTCAAGTTCAAGCTCAAGCGAACGAGAACGCAGAACCACAAGAGAGCAGCAGACATTCTCATCTGGGCCCAGTCGAAGTGCGATTACGGAAGAAGGACAAGGCAAAGGGTGCGGCCTCCAAGCCACCACCCGGACGACGAGGACGCAAGAAGAAGAATGGTGGCCATGACGATACTCAACCTGATGCTGGAGGCTCGGATCAAGAAAAGGAAAGCGGCGAGAGCACCTTGATCTTCTCGCCCAACAAGCATCTCGTGTCTCCAGCGGACAAGCAGTGGCAGGTCGCTGCGCAGTCGCCGACCGTGACCAAGCCGTCTCGAAAGGCGTCCATCAGCAAGGCGAAGAAGAAGGTGTTTACACAGGAGGATCTGGAGAAGAGCATGGAGCAGGATCTGGCCGGCGCCTTTGAATCGGCCGAGTCGCCTTCGAACGCGGCAGCAGCACCGCACACGTCGTCCAACTCGAGCCCCGTGGCCGAGGACGAAGACGACGAAGTGGCTAAGCTGCCGCTCAAGAAGAAGCACAAGAAGAAGGGCAAGAAGGCATCGCCCTCATCGTCCGAGTCGCCAGCGCGCAGTACGAGCAAACGCAAGCGCCGGGCCAACCAGTGAGAGGCAGCGGCACATAAAGGGGGAGACGCAGTGAGTAGAAAATTAGGTCTTGTAGAAACCCAGTGGCATGGTGTAACATTGATTGCATGCATGGCTGCACTACTAGTCTCTCGCTGTCTGTCTACCGGATGACGCCGTTCGTGACGGGGGCCGTGCAGGCGCCGGCCGACGTGCTGAACACGTGGTCCTTCCACTTGGCCACGCCCTCGGCGTCGGTCTTCATGTCCTCGCCGATGTTCACGAGCACCTTCTTCTTCTCCACCTGCGCGGGCGTGAACGGCTCGCCCGAGAGCCCGTCGAACACGATGCGCTCGCCGATCTTGGCATCAGCCGGCGGGTCCACGAACGCCACGCGCTCCTTGCCATCCTCGAGCGGCACGGCCGCGCACATGACCATGCCGTGGCTCTTGAAGCCCACGAGGTTGCGCGGCTTAAGGTTGCAGAGCACGAGGATGCGGCGGTTCTGCATCTCCTCCAGAGAGTAGTGGTACACGAGCCCGCTGGCGATCTGGCGCGGCGCATCCTCGCCCACGTCGATCTCTTCGCAGTAGAGCTTGTCGGCCGTCTCGTGCTTCCAGACCTTGACGATCTGGCCCACGCGGATGTCCAGCTTGGTGATCTCCGGCTGGTCGGCGGC
>JAADVF010000429.1:0-24354 GCA_023334555.1 Elongisporangium undulatum
AGCTGAGTCGATAGTTGGCGTGGAGGAGAAGTTGTCGTAGACCGCAACGTCAGACGTATACACCGCTTGGGACCGATGTGCAGCATTTAAGCTTCACATGATGAGAACGACGGCACTGTATTCACTTTTTGAGGAAGACGCTTGCTCAGGTTAAGGCGTAAACCCAGGAGAGGTAGGAGCGCGATTGTCATTCCAAACTACGCATGGAAGGTGTGATGTGCTTCGAATGGAGATGAAGCTTGGATGTTGGAAATCCCATAGAAGGCTGGTATTGAAGCGGCAGTTGTCGAGCGGCTTGGGTGGAGAGCGTCACAGACATGTACCAATCGGATATGACCCTGGGTTCACTGGATTCATGGCTATTGCACGTATGAATCGGACGGGGCATTGGACCAGATACATATCTGGGGGTAGCTGCGCCTGCGACTAGGAGCTGAACTGGTTTGCTGTGTCATCAAGCGAGAAGTGCCGCATGGGTACTATAGTTGACGTCAGATATCGACAACAGTGGTGGCATCTAACTCGGACCTTCAGCTGCGTGGTGCATATGCTGGTGCCGTCAAAGACTCTCCAGTGCTGCAAGCGAGCGGCCGCGTTGTCGGCCATTTCTTGCCCATGGGCCATGGCCGCCAATGTGGATAAGTACCGGTTTTGCCCAGAACTGCTACCGGTACCCAACCATATCAGTACCGGTACAAAACGGTTTCAACACCAACTTCAATTAGCGACCCGTGCCTCTCTGGTCCCAATGACGCTTGTGCTGCAGCGCAGGTACTTCATTGCGTGCCATCGAAGAAGCTGAATGGAGGCGACAGGGAGACACAGACGGACGCATTTGAGAGCAGACTTGCGCTGGTCGAAAGCGCGCTCCAGAGCCCTTGCACTCTAGCGCAGCAGCGAAGCATTCGTATAAAACTTGCTCCGACAACTCTAGAAGACGTGGCAGGGTCACGCCAGCGAGTGGATGGAGTCGCTTCAAAACTAAAGCCAACGCGAAGAAGCGCCGGAAACAAGTGCCGCTCCCGTCATCAGCAAGAGACGAGTAACACTGAAACAGCTCTCCAGTTTGTGTCCACTTGTATAAACTACGAGCCATCAATCCATCGCGTTGTTCTGTCAGCAGCCTAGCTCTTGGTCTTCGGTAGTCGCGCAGGTGACCGCGGCAGCCAGATCTTGACCAGAAAGTCGGCCGACGCAGACGCGAGAATGGGTTCAGTCGGGTGGAAGTCCACGCAGTAGACGCGGTCTGTGTGCGCGTCGATCTTCTGGATCAGGTACGGCGTTGGTCGAGACGCCTGTGGCTTGAGGCTGACATCGTGCAGGTATATCTTGTTGTCGGCACTGCCCGTCGCCAGTAGTAGCGTCTCCTGCTGCGCAGAGTCTGATCGGTCGTTGTCCGCGAAGTCTTCGCCGTCGCCTTCCGTGAGCTTGCGCTGCGAGTGGCGATGGCTGGGCAGCTGGAGCTTGTACTTGTAGCCGTCGCCACGGAAGAACGCGCTCTTGATAGGCCAGTTCTTGTTCTTGTGGCCCGTAACCAAGAACGACAGCTGCATCTGGTCGTGGCCATGTGAACTGCTGATGAGTTTGGACCGTCGATCGTACACGCGCAAGATGTTGTCATAGCTGTTGGCTGCCAGGAAGCGGCCGTCTTCATCGCTATCACCTGGTGGAGACGCCTGGATGTGTGAGATCGCGTGACGAGCTGGGTCGTTCACGAGCTCGTCCATGCAGGTGTCCATGCGCACGTCCCACGTCTTGATCAGGCCCTGGAGACAGACACAATGAGCATGAGTCTTGGAGTGATCTTGGCTGGCAGTCGGTGCAGCTACCAACGCACTTTGCTATCGCCCGTGACCACGAACTGGCCGTCGGAAGAGACGGAGAGCGAGTTGACCATGGCGTCGTTCTGCCAAGTGCTGTTCACAGCTCCACGTCAATGGCCAGATAGACAATATGACGAGAAGAGTGACGTACCGGACGACCGTGTTGGAGCGCGCGTCGATCTGGTGCATGGCACTCTTGCTGGTGCCCACGAAGTAGTGGCCGTTGTCTGTCCACCGCACACAAGTCAGCTCCCCCTCCAAAGACTGAGCTCCTGTTCTTCTTCTCTCTCACCTGCGCCGTTGAAGGAGACGCACTGCACGAGCCCCGCGACCTCGGCGCTGTGCACGAGCGCGCTCTTCTCGACGTCCCAGAGCTTGACCGTATGATCATATGAGGCCGAGAGCAGGCGGCTGCTGTCGTGAGCCCACGATACGTCGATCACGAGCTGCGAGTGCTGCGCCAGCGACGCCAGCTGCTGGTGTGTGAACTTAGTCGTGACGTCCCACAGCAGCACCTTGCAGTCCAGCGCGCCGGACGCCAGCATGCGACCGCACGGAGAGAACTTGGCCGTGTACACGGCGCCCGTGTGGCCGCGCAGCTCGGCCTTCTGAAACAGCACGGCGTCATTCTCGTCCCCAGCGCCTCCGCCGCCACTGCCACCGCTGTTGCCGCCCAGTGCGGACGATGCGCCGCCGCCCATGTGCAATCCGGCAGCATCGTCGTCGTCACTGGCCTTGGCCGCCAGAAGCTCGCTGAGCTGGAAGGGCTCCGACACAGCCGAGTGCGCCACGGAGTCCAGTCTGCAAATAGCGCACACAGAGGTGAGCGAGGAACACGAGCGCAAGAGAGAGAGAGAGAGGAGCGAGAGCGAACACACTTGAGCGTGAGCTCGTAGACGGAGCGCTTGAGGTCGTGGTTCTCACGCTCCAGCTTGTCCACGTTGTGCTTGAGCAGTTTGTTCTCCTTGATCAGCGACTGCAAGCCCACACAGTCAGCCGCTGCAAGAGCCTCCACAGCGCAGCAGCCGAGCTCACCTCATACTGCGCCCGCAGATGCGCTTCGGACGCCATGGCCGGATCGCAAATGTCTTCCTGCTCTAAAACACCCGCAGTCTCCTTTTCAAACTGTCAAAACACCTATATCCACCTTGCAAGTTTTCTAAATTTCCAAATACCCCACTAATTACCACCACAGTGATTAAAACACCCACGGTCCGCGGCGCTCCGTCCCCGGCTCTGGAACCGGACCGCGTGGCCGGCCCCCTCTCCTCATGTTCCCCCTCCACAAGAACTGACTTTTCAGGTCAGAGAAGCAAGCCGGGCGATCGCGCGAGGATCTATCATGGGTGCGGGAAGCGCCACGCAGCGTCCAACGGCCGCAGCGCGTGATACAGGCAGACAGCTCACTCCTTTCTCTCTCGTTTGATGCGCAGAAGACGAAGTGCACCCGCTGGCGCTGCTCACGGAGGAGCTCAAGAGCGACGAGGTCGAGACGCGCATCAAGGCCATGCGCCGGCTGCGCACCGTGGCCCAGGCGCTTGGCCCCGACCGCACGCGTAGCGAGCTCGTGCCGTTCTTGCAGGGTATGCTGCAAACGGTGGTTTTATGGCAACCCACGCGACTGCGTGGATAGAGAGGATATGGATACTGACAGAAGCCATTGCACGATTGCGGCGGTGCGTGCGTGCGTTTATGCAGAGGCGACCGACGACGAAGATGAAGTGCTGGTCGCGCTGGCTGAAGAACTCGGCGGATTCGTGGACCTGATTGGCGGCGGCGCGCAGTACGCCACCATCCTCGTCGAGCCGCTTGAAGTGCTGGCCGGAGTTGAAGAAACGGTCGTGCGTGATCGGGTAAGGATGGAGGATGGAAGACCCCACACCTCTTGGTTATATGCAGCTGCTCACACGTCGCATACTTTGTGCTGCCTGCCGCATTAGGCTGTGGAGTCGCTGCAGAAGGTGGTGGGCGTGCTGCCCAACACGGTCGGCGATGTGTTTGGCCCGCTGCTCAAGCGCCTGGCAGAAGGAGACTGGTTCACGTCGCGCGTGTCTGCGTGCTCACTGTTCGCAGCCGTGTACCCGAAGCTCTCGGACGCTGGACGCAAGAAGGAGCTGCGCGAGTACGTGCCTGCGCTTCAATTGGACGATGTGAGCTACAGGCGGGTGGTCTGACGTGGTTCTTTCTGCAGTTTGTACCAATTGCTCTGCAATGACGATACCCCCATGGTCCGTCGCGCTGCTGCCGCCAACGTTGGAGTACGTGCACCTGTTGATCCGCCATTCTCCCAGCGTTCGTGAGCTCATTCTGCCTGCCGCTACGTCTAGAAAATCGCGACTTCGTTTGAGAAGGAATACGTGAACAGCCTTATCGTGCCCGTACTCAAGGCTCTGACGACGGATGACCAAGACAGCG
This sequence comes from Elongisporangium undulatum, assembly GCA_023334555.1. NCBI lineage: Eukaryota > Oomycota > Peronosporomycetes > Pythiales > Pythiaceae > Elongisporangium > Elongisporangium undulatum. Next base: position 4,239 of record JAADVF010000429.1, read on the forward strand.
TCCGCCTTCTGGCCATTGAGAACTGCGCTGCCATCGCCGCGCTGCTTGGACACGACGAGAACGTGGCGCATGTGCTCCCGATCGTGCGCTCGTCGGTGGAAGACCGATCCTGGCGCGTTCGCTTCAGCATTGCGAAGGAGTTCTTCCCGGTAGGATGCTCAAGATGTTCTCACATGATTTGCCTGTTGACCTAGAGCTAATCTGTGGTTTCTATGCCTCCATTAGCTGTCTCGCTCTATGGGCGCCCAGATCACGGAGTCGGATCTGCTGTCGTGCTTCAGCAACCTGCTCCAGGACGGAGAGGCCGAAGTGCGTGCTGCTGCGGCCAAGAACCTTTCGGGATACATCACAGTCGTGCGCGCGGAGCTGTTCTCCAGCGAAATCCTTCCGCTGCTGTCTTCGCTTTCGCAAGATACGGCTCCTAATGTCCGAAGTACGAACTGGTGCTGCCGTCCTTGCTGCAGTTGGTGCTTGTCCTCACTTGATTGTTTTCGTTCTAGCCGCTGTCTCGATCGCATGCATGGAGTTGGCCCCGAAGCTGACTGAAGCCCAGTCCAAGTCCGTGCTTGCTCCGCTTCTTTTGCTGTTCTTGCGCGACGAAGTCGTGGATGTGCGTCTGAACATCTTGAAGCGCATGGAGTACCTCACACAGTGGATGGCGTCGTTCGAAAGCGTTCTCTTGCCTGCGATCGCAGATTTGGCTCGCGACCTGCAGTGGCGCGTGCGCGAAGCTGCGATTCTATCGATCCCCGCTCTGGTGGGTTCTTTGGTGCGTGATGTGTGTGTGGCATATGCTTGGGTTAGACATCAATGGACTTACGTTGTCTTTCCTATTCGATCTACAGGGCAGCCAGTACTTCCAGGAGCATCTGCTTGAAATTTACATCAGTTCGTTCACGGATATGGTTGGTGAAGTGCGACTGAGTGCGACCAAGATCCTGCCGCAGTTATTAGAGACTGTGGGCAGCGACTACCTGCTGCAGAACGTGCTACCTCGCCTGGTGCAGACCTTCGACAAGTCGACCACGTACCAGGAGCGGGTCAATGTGCTCCATGCGCTTACGGAGTTGGCGACGGAAAAGGCCTCGACCGAACTGGTGACGACGATGCTTGCAGTCGCCATCCGGGGCGCCCACGACAAGATCCCCAACGTGAGGTTCGTGGCCTCGCTGACCTTAGAGCAGTTGTGCAAATACTCGGACGCATCGGTTGTGGCCTCGCAAGTGCGGTACGTGACCAGCCTCGTTTCAGAAAAGGGGAATTATATTGTGCTAATGTGTGCATGCTGCTTGACGACAGACCGTGCCTGGCGGAGCTTGTGAACGACAGCGATGCTGATGTCAAATACTACTCGAGCGTGGCGCTGGACGCTGTGCAGGGATGAGCAACAACTAGCAACTATCGGTAATCGCGTCTCTTTTGTGCGCTTTGCCAGTTTTTGCTCTGTATCCCGTGTGCTTCTCTCTTCTCCTGGATGATCTTTCGCTTTGCTCGTCTAGAACTATAGTTTGGTGCGGGGCTGGGCGGCGGGACCAGAACCACGCCACGCCCTGCATATATTATATCAACCCAATCGATCTCCGCTCGTAATTCCTCACGTGCAGCTTGTTCTATTTATCATGTAACCTTGCTCTTGTCTCTACAGACGTGGCAGCACCACGGTCTCCAAGAAGTACTGGTGCCAGCGCGCATCCGCCGTTAGTTCCGGGTGGAACGCCGTCACGAGGACATTAGCCTTGCGAGCCGCGATGATGACGTCTTGCGGATCTGATCCGTCAGCCGGCTGAGCACTGTGCAGCTGCGACAGCACCTCGATCTCTTCGCCAACCGAGATGATCGCGGGCGCGCGGATGAACACAGCGTTGTAGGGCTCATCGTTGTAGCCCGGCGGGCCAGCGACGTTCATATCAAAGCTGCGCACCTGCGCGCCAAAGAAGTTGCGCGAGACCTGCACATCAAGGCCGCCGATAAGCGTCTGGCCACCTTCTTCCGCATGCTTGGCGGACTGCGCAAGCATGATCATGCCAGCGCACGTGCCCCAAATGGGTCGGTGGGCAGCCACCCATTCCTTGAGAGGCTCGACCTATCGATCAAACCAGGGAGCATTGCTATATCAGCCACGCATATTACACTCCCAGCAAAGAATCACACACAGCGTACCAGCCCCCAGCGCGTTGCCACTTTGCCAATGGTAGTGCTCTCGCCACCAGGCAACACAAGCGCATCGGCCGTCTTGAGCTGCTCCGGCAGACGGATTGCGAACGCGTTCACCTGGACTGGCTGTCCGTCCTTGCCCGTGACCTTGAGCGAGAGCGCATTGAGCATGTCGATGTGCTCCTGGAAGGCGCCCTGCAGCGCCAGCACGCCCACGTTCACCACCTGCGCCATCTTGCTGTTTTGCTGAAATGAGCTCCTGAGCGGAATGATGGTGCACTGGGCCGGCCCACGTCCGCTGTGCAGCCGGCAGGCCTGTATTCGACTACTGAAGAGTACATCCTGAGGTTTTATCAGCTACTTGGACCTTTCGTGAGCTTTAACTTGACCACTTCCTGTTGCTCGAGGTTTTTCAGGTGATTGCGAAATGGGCCGGCCCAAACTGATGGCAACAGAGGTCTTGTACTCAGGTAAATCACAGTACTTTTGCCTCTCAAGGTTTTACTATCTTTTTCGAGGTTGGCTTCTTCTTGGTTGCCGTGTTTGAGGTTTTTCGGACTGCTGTGCCCTTCTTCTTCTTGCGCTTTGTATGGGGTTTCTTCTTCTTGAGCGCCAGCGCCAGCTGCTTGCGCTGTAAATAACCTCGCACGAGGGCCTGCAGTTTGGCTAGCAGTCTGAACACATTGAGTTGCTGCCGCCGCCGTCGCTGCTCCATGAGCTCCTGCGCGCGCTGCTCATCCAGCTGCAGGCTGCGGTCGTAGTCCATGCGCTCGAAATGCAGCACCAGCGAGCGCGTGGCGGAATCCAGCGCGCGCAGCTCGCTCTGCTCCCTAGCGATGTCCTCGTCTAGCTGCAGCAGCTCCTGGTCGTACTTGCTCATGAGCTCCTGCAACTCGGCGGCCGTGCGCTGCTGCCGCTTGCGGTCGTCGCGCTCCATCTGCTTATGCTCGTCCGTGATGCGCTCGCTCGTGCGGTCCATGGCTAGGAACCGCTCGCTCGTGCTCATGTTCTGTCGGTATCAGATGCGTGAGCCCAGCAGGCACATGGCTACATCCATCCATGGCCTAGCAGCGCACCTGCGACGTGAACGTGGACTGGATCGTGTGCAGATCCTGCTCCCTAGAGCGCTGGCAGGTCACGAGCGCCTCGTCCGCCGCCCGCTGCGTGTCCTGCAGCTGGTCGCGCAGACTGGCGATGATAGCCGTGTGCTTCAGGTTCAGATTCGCGCGACTCTCGCGCTCCGTGAGCAGCTCAAACGCCACTTGCTTGCGGTCGTCCTCAATCTCACGAAGCCGCAGGCGACTCTCACGCAGTTTGCGAGCCGCCCGGTCGTCCTGCTCCGGACTGGTGCTCAGGTGGGTCTCCACGATCATGATCAAATCGGTCCAGGCCAGCGCCAGCGCGGCGAACTCTGGCGACACGCTCGTGGCCGTGAGCGATCGGAACGCATCACGCGCTGGCTTGTCACGCTACAGATCCACGCGCGCATGGCGGTCAGCACAAGTCACAGCAGAACTCACGGCAGTAGCAAACTCCATTACCACGACACAGCGCAGCATGTGATGCAGCCGCTTGGTCAGATCGGTCTGCAGGGTCTCAATGTCGTCGTCTTCATCGACCACGACCTCAGGTCGCTGGCTGGCTTCGACCTTGCGCTGCAGAGCCGCTGCCAATGCCGTCTCAGTCTCCAGCTGGAGATCAATCATGTTCGTCAGAGGGTTAGAGTCATGGCTGTGCGTTGGTTTGTTGGTTCCTTTTGCAAGACTTACATGGTCCTGGATGGCCTGGGCGGCCTCTGGTCCGATCACGCACATGTCTGCGAGAGTACGGGCGGCCGACTGGAGATCCTGCGGGATCGTGGCCGTGAGCGTCAGCGCCTCCAGCGCCTGCTCCAGCACCACGACCACGTGGCTGCTCTCGGCGTGCATGGCCTTGTTCATGGTCTCCACTTGACTCAAGAGATGAGTATATTTAGCATTCCAGAGCGTGAAACCCACTAGTGCTAGCGGCGTTTGGGCTGCTCGCTCGACTCATCGCTGTCGCCTTGGCTGTCGTCCTGTTCTTCTTCACTGGCGGAGGCCTGGACTTCGTCTTCGTCTTCCTCCACCACGGAGTCGTCCTTGATGCCCAACGCGATCTCGTCCTGTACCTGCTGGATGATCTCGTCCTCCGCAGTCAGAGGCTTGTCTGAAGCTGCGGCGTCCACCGACAGCAGCGGAGCGCTGGACACTGGACCGCCTGAGCGCAGGCGTCGCAGGCGATCTGCCAGGTCGTCTACGGCCGGAGCAGCCGCCGGCTCGTTCCTCAGCGCCTGTAGACGAAGCTGCAGGTCGCTGGTAACCGGTGTCTTCTCCACCGGCTTCTGTTGAGCCACGAACGTCTGCAGCGCCTGCAGTCGTGCACTTAGGTCGCCATTGGCTGGCGCTTGGGATGGAGCAAAGCCAGGAGTGGACGTGGACTTGGACGGAGGCGGTTCTGGGAACACTGGCGCCTGCGCATGCACAGCTGAATCGGCCTGATGGCGGCTTGACGACGGAGCTGCAGCCTTTGTCTCGTGCTTGAGCGTCTCAATGGCTTTGTGCAAATCCTGCCGCCGGCAGCGCAGCAATTCGTACGAGCGATGGGTCTCCGGTAGCAGCTGCATGGCCGAGTGGAACTTCTTGTCTGCGTCCTGATACAGAGACAGAGACAACTCCTTCCGGCCCTTGTCGCGGGCGCTCTGCGCTGCCGAGAGCGACGCGAAGGCCTCGTCCAGGATGGCGTTGGCGTTGGGGCCGCTGTTCATGGCCGCCACTGGCGCTGGCGCTGGCGCTGGTGCTGAGGTGGCCACAGCAGCTGGAAGAGTAGCCATGACCTGCGGCGCCAGCGGATCGCGGACGAACGCGATGATCCGCTCGCGCGTGAACTCCACGTCCACGTAGAAGTCCAGCAGCATGGTCTTGGCCGACGTGTGGTACTCCCACGCGCGCCGCACGTCGTCCATGCGACGCACCTGCAGCTCCAGCTCTACATACAATCACAGGTGTTAAGCTTCCTAACCAGCAGCTACGATAGAGTCACTGCAGACGCACTCCTGCGGTCGGTTCCTTCGGCGTTCCCATCCAGCGCCCGGGCCTGGTGCACCAGGAACAGCTCGTTCTGGAAGCGCAGTAGCACTTGCGGCTTGCGGGAGAACGGCAGCTGGTCCGAGTAGAGCTCTGCCTGCTCTTGTGCCCACTTGGCCGGCGAGAACACGCCTCTGCGCTCCATCAGCAGCCACACGGAGCCCTCGAAGCCCATGCGCATGAGCTCCTGCGCCATCTTCCCGTATCCTGAGAAGAACGTAAATAAATGATCTCATCCCATAAATAAAACGTAAAGTCGTTCCATAAATTAGGTTACTTCTTTTTTAAACACGGGACGCGTCTTCTCTTCCTCATGGAGAAATGACGGGAGGGGGCACTATTGAGCTAAATGGGTGGGTGGGAGGACGACGAATGGAGCCTGCTGGAGGGCGCTACTGATCCCAGAGCGCCTGGGCCAGGTCGTCCATGGTGCTCTGGCTCAGCAGCTGGTCGTCCATGTACACAGGCCCGCGCGAGACGTCCGTCATGGAGCGCGGCAGCGTGGCGAACACGGGCGCCGGCGGCGTGACGTACGAGACCGGCGTCTGGCGGCTCGTGGGCGTCGAGGCGGTGGACGTGACGGTTCCGCATGCCATCACATACGAGCTGTAGCCGTACGGAGCGGCGAAGGTCGGCACCATCTCTGTGCTCGTGGGCGTGCAGATGTCCAGCGGCATGGAGTACATGGCCATGGAGTGGCAGTCGCTGCTGCTGCTGGTGGCGATGGCGCTGGGCCACACGATCGTGGCGTCAAAGGGCGCGGAGTACGGCGGCATGGCGGCAGCTGTGAGAGCGTCGAGCGTCAGGTCGGAGTGCTGGAACGTCGGCATTGGCGGAGAGATCTCGAGCGATGGTCGAGGGGGCGAGTGTTTGATACGCACGTGGGCGTTATAGTGCTGCTGCTGCGTTGGCTGGTGGCTGCGGCGGATAACAGCGTCGCTGGGCGAAGTGGAAGCGGAAGCACTGCCGGTGGAACGCCCTGGAGCCATCGGGGCGTGGGGGGAGCTCGGCAGCTGCATTAGCTGCGGCATCTCCTGGTCCGGTGTATCCGGATCCGTGGTCGGAGCGCGACGACGGAGCCGCTTCTTCCAGCGGCTGAGCTTCTGACGCAGCTTCTGGCCGTGAGTCATGGCCTGGCGAGTGGACTTGGTGCCGATGAAGGCCGCAATGGACGTCCAGGGCCCGTGCGGGAACTCCGTGATGGCTTCCCAGAAGAGCTCCTGCTCCTCCATGGACCAGCCGGCGTCGGTCTTGGGGCAGGACGGCAGGTAATGCAGCACTTGGCGCACGGCCTCGAGCTCCTGCATGACGTGGGACGAGATCATGGTGAATCGAAATGTGACAACCCGTGGCTCTCGCTCACTCTGGTGCTGCTGGTGATGCCCATCGGATGTGTGATGTGCTCAAGATGGCTCCAATTCCATTCGGACCAAAGATCAATACGCCAAATTTGTTGAGGCAAAATCCACTTTGGGGGGATCTGAGTCCTTACATTTGGAATTTGTAAGTGGACCGGAACCCTAAACATGACTCAGCCAAGATGCCTCAGCCGAAACACAGAAATTCAACTGACCGCGGGATAGAGGGCTGGTCGAGGACCTCGATTAAGTAGACACAAGATGAGATTTGGATGGAGAAGAGAAAGATACACTACTTAAGCGAGTGATGGCTGCCCCTGAACTTTGATGATGGGGTGGGCTGAGTGATGGTCGCGAACAAGCGGGAGGACAGTGATGAGGAACGGACCAAATATTCCAGAGAGAGTCAGAGACGGACGGCCATTGCTGTACTCTGTGAATCTACACCAGAATCTTCATCACCAAGATCTTGCTTTGGCTTCACTACGGAGCACTCATCACAGGCGGACTCGGAAGGTTTGCGCATACAAGCGTCGTCCTTGGACCCAGACGCTTTGACTGGTCGCAGGGCGATCCAGGAGCGCTCATGAGCCGTGGGTCGTCTGTCGACGGGGCGACTGCTAGGGGCCACCGGTTTCTCTGCTGAAGAGGCGAGAGACATGTGAGAGGAGCACTCATCCAGTCATCCGCCGCTGACTATGTGCACGTGAGCAATCACGTGCAGCAGAACGAACAGCTCGGTGGTCAGAAACATGCCGATCGTTGGATATCCGAAGCCGTTAATTCCCTCGTCTAGTCCCGAATCCAGTTCAATTATTTCAGAGTTGACAGCTCTGATGACTGGCAGGCTGGACTCGTTCCACTCACGGGGGGATGCGCCGGCTCCGCGTGATCGTCGGATTCTGGATGCTGAAAAAACCGCAGACCGGAGCAGCGTGTTCAGCGTGTTCCCGGAACAGCGACTGGTGGGCAAGAGACACAGGTCGTCATCGCTGTAGGAAACGCGAATCCATGTGCCCACCCATGCGACAGAGCCCACGCGCGTCTGCTGGTTAATCTGTGGTAAGCGTTGCGTATTTCTTCCCCATGCCCGTCACACAGAACAACCACAGGTGCCTCTTCCATTGTATGATGGCAGCATACAGTATTGGTCACTCAATGAATGGTGCAGATCAATAGCTGCACTTTGTTTGGCTTGCCCAAATTCAATAGCTACACCTGCTAGTTTGTGGTTCAGTGTACATTGAGATGGGTCTTTTATGATTCTGCTAACAAAATGAATGAAATGGGATAAAATCCAGTCTGCTTTGGATATTTTATTGATTTTCGCTGGACACTGGTAAACTACGAATAAATTACGCTACTAATAGAAGGCATCCATGTACGTCTCCAAGTAGGAGTACGTGGGCACCATCTCGGTGCTGGTGGGTGTGCAGATGTCCAGCGACGTTGTGTAATAGGCACTGGGCATGGGTGTGTAGTGGCAATCGGCCAATGAGGAGCTGGTGGTTGGCCATGCGAGGGTGGAGTCGTAGGGAGTGGAATACGGCGACGAAGCCGTGAGGGTGTCAAGGGACAGGTCTGAGTCTTGGAAGGTCGGCATTGGGGAGTAGATCTCGAGGGAAGGTCGAGATGGAGTGGGGGTCAGATAGTCGGAATTTGAATACGCGTGAACGTTGGGGAGCGGCGTGAAGTCGCTGGTCATGGACGACAGCTGCAGCAATGGCAACGGCTCATTCGCAACCTCCTCTTCTGCATCCGGATCCGTGGTCGGAGCGCGACGACGGAGGCGTTTCTTCCAGCGGCAGAGCTTCTGGCGCAGCTTTTGGCCGTGAGTCATGGCCTGGCGAGTGGACTTGGTGCCGATATACGCCGCAATGGACGTCCAGGGGCCATGAGGGAAGTGCGTGATAGCCTCCCAGAAGAGCTCCTGCTCCTCCATGGACCAGCCGGCGTCGGTCTTGGGGCAGGACGGCAGGTAGTGCAGCACTTGGCGCACAGCCTCGAGCTCCTGCATGACGTTGGACGAGATCATGGTTGCTGTTGATGATCAAGTGACTCCGAGACGGCGTTTTGAAATGTGACAGCGAGCTTCAAGCGTGTCTGTGGCCGTTGGATGGTGACATCTCACGGAAGGAGGCCCCAAATTTCTTCTGTTTATTTTCGCTATAAAATCCACCAGTCACTATACTAGAAATTTGTAAGTGGACGGAAACCTAGCCCTGCGCTTGCTGTGATGCCTCAGCGAAAGCCAAAATCCGGGGCAAGATGCTGGTCGGAGGTTTCACTTAAGTTAACAGTGTCATTAGCTGTATATAGGAGGGGAGCAAGATTCATTACTTAGTCGCTATGATGGCTGCCTTGGACGGGTGATGGACTCAGATGAGTGATGGTGCAAGCAAGAATCACTGGAGGAAGTTCAGCGATGAGGAACGGGCCCAACATTCGTATTGCGATGATAGCCAAGCACTGCAGCGTTGCATGATGGTGCAACTCCCAGCATTGACAAGACCGGTTTACGAAAAGCCCCGTCATGAAGCAGCAAATGTGTTTGTCTTTAGCCTCGTCATGGAACAGGATCAACCCAGTCGATGACTGGCATCAGCAGTGAATCATCCGCTGACATGAGACCAGCGCCCGTTGGTTTTCTCAGCGTTCCACAGTTGAAGTTGGGAAAGCCAGGCGATGCGAGCCAGCGGAAGCGCGCATCCAGTCATCCGTCGTCTGCTCAGTGCATCCTCCTTCCCTGAACAGATTTTGCGGTACATATCATTGTGGTTCTCACTGGTGGCCAGAAACGTCCCGAGCGAAGGCAGCGCGTTAACTCCATGTACAGTCGCAAATCCAGTGTGTATTCCCCCACTTAACAAGACCGATGACTGGCTGGCTGCGCACGGTCGCCGAGTCGGCATTAAGCAGGCACGGTACTCCCTCTGGGATATGCGCCTTCCAGGTCATCATCGGATTCTGGATGCTGAGCATTCACAGACTGGCTATGCGTGTTCTCAGAACAGGGAGTGGCTTCCAAGGCGAAACGGTTCGTCACCAAAGCTCTCTAAGGCAATGAATCCACTAGATAGCGACGGCGCATCTCGAGCACCACGGACGCGCTTTTGCGGATGGCGATTAGCAATATTGGGCCGTGCTGGCTGCAGAGGATTCAGCAGCCAACGATGTGTGCAGTGATTACTTGAGAGCGCAAGCAAGTGAAGACTTTGCAGTTACAGATCGATAGTGTACTTTGCGTTTATTGGAGAAAGGCTCTTCCTATTCTGGTAAACTACGGTTAAATTACGGAGTCAGAAGAAGGCGGCCACGCACTCGTACGCGGCCAAGAACGTGGGCACCATCTCAGTGCTGGTGGGCGTGATGATGTCCTGCGCCAAGAAGCGCATGGCCAAGTGGTGGCAGTCGACCGCTGGCAAATCGGTGGCGGACCACATGACTGAGGGCGTGGCGTACGGCGGGAAGGCCGTAAGCGTATCGACCTTCACTTCCGAATCCAACAACGTCACATCTGGGGAATAGTACATTTCGATTGAGGGCCGAGACGGATGGGCATACTGGTAGTCGGAGCGCAATTGAGCGCTGTGGAATGGCGTGAAGCGCTGAGAGGAAGTTGGCAGTTGCATCAATGGCAACGGCTTATTCGCAGTAGCTTCTTCGTCCTCGTGCGCATCCGGGTCCGTGGTCGGAGCGCGACGACAGAGTCGCTTTTTCCAGCGGCAGAGCTTCTGGCGCAGCTTCTGGCCGTGAGTCATGGCCTGGCGCGTCGTCTTGGTGCCGATATACGCCGCAATGGACGTCCAGGGACCGTACGGGAAGTGCGTGATGGCTTCCCAGAAGCGCTCCTGCTCCTCCATGGACCAGCCGGCGTCGGTCTTGGGGCAGGACGGCAGATAATGCAGCACTTGGCGCACTGCCTCGAGCTCCTGCATGACGTTGGACGAGATCATGCTGCTGTTGCTGATGGTCAAGTGACGCTGATACGGCGTATTGGGATGTGACAACTGAGTCCAAGTGGCTGCAACCAGTTGAACGCATCACCCAGATCTCGAAAGCTCCAGCGGTGTTCGGTGCCAAATTTCTTCTGTTTATTTTCGCAGCAAAATCCACCGATTCGAACGACTGCGGACCCAAATACAAGGCTTTTAACTTGGTGTTTGTGAGTGGATGGAGAACCTAACCCTTTTCATAAAGGTCTGGGGCCCTTGGGATTTCTCAGCAACCGTGGAATTCAACCTGATCGAAGTCGTACTAAGTTAACACTTATCCGGGCATTGTATGACATATGCAAGGATTCACTACTTAGCTGGGAATTGATTGAGGTGATGCACGGCAGTGGTAATCGAGAACGGGCAGCTCTGACCACATGAGCACACTTTGGATGGCGACCGTAGAGCGACGCGGGTGACGTTTGCGTGGAGCCGGCCAGTCGCCTAGCGATCTCGTTCACTCGTACTGTCAATAGTTTCAGACCATTCTGCTAACTGCCCGCAGACCACTACGGTACAATTCCATGCAATGCAAAAACTTTGGCTTTGGAGTTTTAGTGGTCCCCTGCAGCTGTGAAGCGGAAACACCAATGGCCGCTGCCCTACACTCCCTCCTCTGAATGAAACGCAACGACAGCACAAGAGCAAGAGACGTGGGACCAATGGTAGTTGCCCCTTCGCTTGAATGGCACTTCTTATCTTTGTTGCCGTCCGTCTGGTGTAACGTGGTCTGCAGGACGCGCCCCATCCTCTTCTTCTGGTTGGTTACGCTTTCAGGAACGTTCACAGAGCTCAGAACGATGAGATTGTTGAACGGATACACTCACGCTTCTGCGTTATCGGATGGCGTTCATGTGCATTTCTATAGCTTGCGTTTGCGTTATACCGGTGAACTGCATAATAATGCTGCGAGTGGAACAGACAGAAGTGTGGGGCTCTATGATGCCCAACGTATCCGAAGCCCAAGATAGAGAACACGCATTCCATGGCCTTTGTCTGTGCAACAACTGATTCTGCGTTTGTGCTGCTTCCATGGGCCTTCTTCTGTCCCCGGAACGACCTTCTATTGAAGATACCTCTTGAACTATCAGGCGAGAACGCAAAAGCTTACGAGGCGAGAACGCAAAAGGTTACGAGGGTCTTCTATTGAAGCCACATCTGAACTTGGGCGAGAACGCAAAAGGTTGCAAGGAGGGCTTCTATTGTAGGTGTAATAATCCAACGACCGTTGGATATTTTTCCGAAAATTACGGTTGTAAATTTTGTAAGCTGTGTATTGTAATTGTATGATACTTCCGAGGCCAATGGCGCAATTTTTAGATAATGGACAAGCGGTGAGTGCTGGTGCTCTAGTTGTCTCCGTCCAGAAACAGCGGCTCGTAGTCCTCCAGCAGCTCCTCAAAGAGCAGATCGTTGTCGTCGATGGCGCAGCCGTCCATGAAGAAGTGCGCCATGGCCGCGTGCTCCTCCGGAGAGATGGCGTCCTGCGCAATGTCCAGCTGCAGGCCCGAGCCGAACTCCACGGTCATGGCGTCCTCGGTCTGCGCCTGCTGCGTCAGCCAGGGCGACGTCACTGGGCGGCCGGTCTTGTCGTGGATCGTGATCTTGAGTCCGCGCTTTCGCCGAGCGATCTTCTGGCGGTACTTCTGTGCGTGGGTCATGGTCTGGCGCGGGGTCTTGGTGCCCACGTGGTTGGCCACGGCCTTCCACGGGCCTGAGGGAAAGAGCTCCAGCGCCTGCAGGAAGCGGTCGTGCTCCTCCTCTGTCCACGTGGGCCCGGCTGTGGTGGTGCGCTCGCCAGCGGGCAGGTGCTGCTCCAGACGGATGAGGCGGTCCTGGCTCTCGAAGAGCTCGCCCTTGACTCGTGTGGAGATGGTCATGATAGCTGGTGGTGCTGCTGTTGGTGCAGTAGGCGGTACTTTGTAGAATGGGGATCGGAGAGCCGCGAGTCAAAGGAGCCGTCAGTGTGTCGCAGTCAAGCAGTCATTGTGGGTGCGTCTGACATCCACATTGGGCCCAATTGTAGATGCGAAAGGATATTTTGAGTGATGGTCCACGCGCCCTCCCGCATTGCTGGTAATTTATGGCATGTTACCTCCATATTTAACAATATAGGTATCTGATTGGATACGAACATCCAGACTGCATCATTTCAACCAATGAACATGCGATATCGTACTGTATTTTCAGATGTAGGTTCACTCGAGACAAACACTCACGAAATCAATGGCTTCATTTCGTGCGCGACACTGTTAGTCGAGCCGATCAATGGTTACACTTTCAGCTGACGCCACCGACATCCACAATGGCAGAACCAGGCACTTCACACCTACAACGGTCATGGGGAAATGCGCTGGCGGTTCCGGATTCCGCCAGCAAAGCCTGACGCCGCAGGGAAATTTCTGCTGGCCATGTAGCCACAACCTACAGCTCGCGCACAGTCACGCGCTGAGACGAGAACACGCGCAACACGAACGCGTGCTCTTGCGGGTCGTACGTAGAGGGCACGATGACGTACCATCCCGGCGGGAAGCGGACCCCTGGCTCGGTGCGCACGCCGCACGGGTTCCCGTGCACATAAGCGCCTCCGTCGGACGTCGCTCGGCCGGCGAACGCGTTTGCCGTGGGGCTCGTTGATAGCAGCAGACTGCCGTTCGATGGGCAGGCGAAGATGCTGACGTTCAGAGACGGAGGCCCGCCCTCGCTCTGGCTGCTGCTGGCGGCCACGGACTGCAGTCGCGCGAAGAGCTCGCACTCGGCCGTGACCTGCACGAGGAACTTTGGGTTGAATGTGTAGCAGCCGTAGCTGGCGCAACCGGCCGCAGTGCCTTTCTGTGCGTCCCACTTCCCACGCAGCTCGATCGTGTCCATGCCGTAGCCTTCCGGTGCCAACGCTCTGACCTCCAGCGGGACGTCCGGTGTCGGGTCCAGCACCAGTTTGAGAGCGAACGCGCCACGAACACCGGCTTCGAACGTGGATGGAATGAGTACCAGATCGCTCAGCGACGGCGGCAGCTTGAGCTCCAAGTAGCAGAAGCCCGGTCTGTATTCCCCAGAGCTCACAATGGACATGGCAGATGAAGCCGACGGCAGGCCGCAGAGCCGCTCGGTCGTGTGCAGTGCAGCGCGAAGATTCATCGGGATGCCTGGTGGTGGGTCTGTGGTCATGAGTGTCGTCACGCTCTCTCGTCGACAGGAGAATGAGTCGTCTTCCAGGAACACGTACAGCCGCCTGGCGATCGGCTCGATGCTGTGCGGTACACGCACGTGGAACTGCGGGTTGTTCATGAACGTGGCGTAGTACGGCCGGCCGCCGGCCGTATCGCCATCCCACCGACCGCGAACCAGCAGCGTGTTCTCCGGCGTGGCCACCTGAGCGATGCGATGGCACTCGAAGGGCGACGTGGAGAAGATGGACAGCGTGTAGTCCAGCGACGTGAACTTCTCGTACTGCGAGGCCACGAGCGTGAATGATGGCGTCGGGTCGCTGGCGAAATCCACCTCGAGACTCACGAGCGTATGCTGGTTGTTGGAGTACGTGCCGCGCGAGAGCGCGTCCTGGTTGTCAAACACGCGCCGGCCCTTGGTATTGCCGTAGACATGCAGCGTCAGGAACTGCTGTGACGCCAGGTCCATGTCTCTCTCCACAGAGCGCACATGGCGAGAGAGCAGCACCCAGACAGTCGACGCAGTGGAGCAGCTGCTGCCGGCTTCTGGCTGCGAGAACGCCAGCGCGTACTGCGGATTAAAGCCCAGCGTGACGGAATCGTTGGACGGACCGAGCTCCACGGGCCAGTGGTCATGATAGACGTCCTTGTAGGGGAACAGCGACGGGTTCCAGTTGAGGTACATGCTCTCGAAGTACTTCTTCACGGACTCGAGATCGATCCAGAATTGGCCGTCGTCCGCGTTCTGGTCGTCGCTGGCGACGTTCAGCTGCCGCTCGTACTCGCGCAGCTCTTGGCCCAGTGGACTCTGCCAGTGCGCAGTGTCCTGGTCTGAGAACGGGCCCTTCCAGCTCTGCTTGCGCCATGGGTTCTTCACCTGCAGCAGGCGCGTCTTCTTCGTGTCGTCCTGAGCATCCGTCTGCTCGTAGACGTTGAGCACCGCGTAGACGTGCGTGGGCACGAGCCCGATGGCCTTGGTCTGGTCCTTGGAGAGCTCGCCCGTGGACATGGTGATGATACAGTCGCCGTAGTGGAAGGCGCTCTTGAGCTGCTCCCACATGCGGTCCTCCTTCTCGGCGTCCAGCACGAGGTCGTGGATCGCCAATCGCTCGGGGATCCAGCCCGTAAGCGCGAACAGGTCGATGCCCGAGTTGCCGCCGGGGAAGTCGTATCCGCCGTGGAGCTTGAGGTAGGCCTTCTCGATGAGACTCACCCAGAGCTCGTTCTGCTGGGTCGTGCACGAGCACAGCAGCTTGCCCGTGGTGCTGCTCACGGGCAGCAGGTCGTCGATCACGACCTTGCGCGGCACGCCGTTGGCCCAGAGCTTGACCACGTACTTGCCCGCCGGGTTGTAAACGGGCTGCTGCGTGGCCGCGTCTACGGGGAAGATGATGTTGGTGATCAACCGCTTCTGGAAGCGCTGCTCGTAGGCCGCGGCGATGCAGAGCGAGGCCACGAAGGAGCAGTCCGTCACGATGTCCTGCTTCACGACCTGCGCGCTGATAGTCGCGATCATCACGGGCGGCCGGCCGCACACGAGCGCGTACTCGCTGGGCCGGTGCCAGAGCGCCTGCTTCTTGATCTGCTTGGCCGAGAGCGGCACCGGTCCGTCCGGGTCCTTGAACAGCGTAGGCAGGTCGAAGCGCTCCTGTGAGTCCAGGTCGTCCAGCCAGGGAACGAACACGTGGCCGTTGATCAGCGATGAGCGGCGCAGCACGTCCAGCTCCTGCGCTGTGTAGGCGGCGCCCTGCGGAACCGGGGGCTTGGCTTCCTCTGCTAGTGCATTAATAGCAGCTGTGCTGACAGCTATCACGGCCTCCGGCTGTTTGGCCTCTGACGCTGCCTTTGGGACCGAAGGCGCTTCCGGCCAGTAGAGCGACGTCACTGCGTCTGGGCAGCTCCTGGCCGTGGGCTGCTCTGGGGCTGGTTGCGAAGCATCTACCGCCTCCGTAGTAGTAGTACCAGCAGCCTCCGCATCCGTTGACACCTTGAGCCTTGATACGTAGTCGATAATGTACTCCAACTGGTCCTTCACGGCTGCGCGGGAGCTCAGGTCCTCAAGCGGCAGCGCCTCCAGCGCCTTCATGTACCAGTCGCCGGCTGTGATGTACCGCTCCACGCAGGCTGTCCGGTTCGTCTGCTGCTGCTGGTGCTCGAAGGACTGCGCCTGGGCGTGTTCATCCATGGCGCGCGCCAACAGGTACTCGCTGGAGCTCTGCACCTGCTGCAGCCGCTCCTTGAGCCCCGTCACGGCGTCCATCACCAGCACGCGCTTGGCGGCGGACTCGACGATGGCCAGGCGGCTGAGGATGGCGATGGCCTCCTGGAAGCTGCGCACGCCCAGCAGGCGGTCGCCTCCGGGCGCGTCGCACGCTTGCCTGCCGGCCTCCGCCAGCGCGAAGGCGTCCGCATAGAGCTGCTCCACGCTGCGGCGCGGCGGCATGAGCGCAAGTCACACAGCATGGCGGAACAAGGTTCCGATTCCCCCGTTTTAGTGACTACCGGATACACCACATGCCAAATCGCCACCTGGTGCACGTCATGGACAGCCGAGTGTCAAACGCTCTTGCCCGGTGCACACGAGCGCCTCTGCGCTCCTGTGATGCATTTGCATGCAGCGGCTGTTTCTACCAGTCGCAGCTTGTGCTCCATGCATCTGCATGGAAAAATCCAATGCGCTGGGCTGCCGTCCCATCGCATGCCTGATTTTGTACCACGTCACATATTACACGCTGTTTGAAACATGCGTATGTATGTTTAATACTTCCAGAGGGTACTGTCACATCATGTGAACGGGGTTACGCATGATTAAACGCGGTTACGACACAGCGATCAGCCTTTGCTCGACTTGCAAGGCAAACTCTTAGCCCCTTTCGTGGACAAGACAGCGCCATCTCTCGCATTCAGACACACAAAAGCGGTAAAGAGGATGGGATGCTGTATTTTGTACAGTTATTAGCGTGCTTTTCAACAACTCGGTTGTCTGAACTTTCGAGCTATCGCTATTATAGCACGTTCACGCATTTCGTGTCGACAGCCACGCGAAAAGCGGTTGAGCTGCACCACTTTGTGTCTGGGTTTTAACTGTTCACTTGTGGATCGATCTTGGCTCCCAAGGAAAGCGGCACCTTGATCATGCAAGGACGCACCATATAATTAATGTATAATGGGAGCTCTGCACGGCACAAACGAACAACGTGGGCATCTCTGAGTTCGAAGATACGTCGCTCAAAAGGCTTCGCCCGTGAGTGGCAAAGAAAGGGTTCTGAATGACCCCTGCTTGTGTGGAGCTCGTACAAATTGCTAGTAGACTTTCTCGGTTTCATATCCAGCTGAATAAACCAAAAGACAGACAAAGGATAGCATGGCATCGCTGTGTTTTCGTGCTTGAGAGCTCCGAGCAGCTGTCTCCGATTTCCCATTGAAGTAAGCCTCACATCATTGTACTCCAAAGGAAGAACATCAGCATCTTTATTTCCACACTTAAGTGCGAATCACAGCGAGGCTTCTAGGCGAGACTGGCGTTGGGCGTCTCCACCTCAATGTACTTGGGCGAAGCAGCGTTCTTCTTGCGGCCAGGCTGAAACAGCTCCTCGATGTCCTCAAGCAGGATGCCGTTCGTCTCCGGGCAGAAGAAGTACACGAACGAGCCCGAAACGACGCACGTGACAGCGAACATGAAGAACACGCCGTCAATGTTGAGCGACGGGAAGAGCTTCACCACGTACGTCATGACGACGCCCATGATCCAGTTGGCCATGGTCGAAAGCGACACGGCCGTTGAACGGACCTTGAGCGGGAAGATCTCGGCCGGGTAAATCCAGCAGATGGGGCCCCACGAGATGGCAAAGTTGAACACGAAGAAGCACGTGCCGAACACGATGACCCAGCCACCGCCCTTGGGGCAACCGGAGTTGTCCGTGTTACCATCGCACGTGGCCACGAACACGATGGCCGACAGCAAGTGACCAAAGATCATACCCACAGCACCGATCAGCAGAAGCTGGCGACGGCCGTAGATGTCCACCCACCACATGGCCGGGATGGTACTGAGGCTGTTGACGATGGAGATGATGAGGGCCGAGAGCACACCCTGGCCAGTGATATCCTTGAAGATCATGGCGCCGTAGCTCATCACAGGATTGATACCAGTGGCTTGCTGCAGTACCTGAAGGCACATGGCAATGCAGACCCGCTTGAGGATGGACGGCTCGAGCAGGTCAACATACTTGGACGAGGTTCCTTCCTCCTCCAACTGGTCGCCAATAGCCTGGAGCTCATGACCAATGCTATCGGTCTGGCGAAGCTTCTTAAGCACGGCCTCAGCAGCTTCCTTGCCCTTATGCTGGTAGGTCCAACGAGGAGACTCGGGAACGAAGAAGATACCGCACATGACGATGACAGGCGCGACGATGCAGACACCGTTGGACACGCGCCAGCCGTGGCTCGTGTTCTTGATACACTGATTGATGATGTTGGCGACCATGATACCGATGGTGACCGTCATCTGCATGAAACCCGAGAGCATGCCACGCAGTTCTTTGGGCGCCATCTCCGAGCCGAACAGTGGCAGAGAGAAGGACGAATTACCGACACCGACGCCTTGGACCACACGGGCTGCCAGGAGGGAGCCGTGAGCACCACCAGGGCAGGCCACAACCCAGATCGTGCCGATGCAGAAGAGCACACCGGCCTCGAAAATGGCCACCCGCCGACCGAACTTGTCAGCCATGAAGCCGCCAAGGAGAGCGCCGACGATGCAGCCGATGTTGTAGATCATGTTGTACCACATCGTGAACGTGGTCCACTTGCCGGGCAGATCGGACGACGACTTGGTGCAGTCATCGTACGTGTAGTTGTGCCAGCCGACGCAGAAGTCTTCGAGGTACGAGTCCATGATGAGCACAGCGCTGGTCACGCCCTGGTCGTAACCGAAGAAGAGACCGCCGAGCGAGGCGAAGATGCAGACGATGATAGCGTAGGTGCGCTTGCCCTCCGTCGGGACGTCATCGGCACCGGCGGCGCGGTTGCTGACAATGGGACCACCGCCAGCCATAGTTGTTCTGGAGAATGACTTGAGACTTGGAAGTTGAATTGAGCAATGACAGGTTACATTGGACAAGAGTTTCCTGCACGACTTCCAGAAGCGGTGGCAGACAGGCCCCTGACCTTTAAGAACGAGCGCTGATGGCTGATCGCCACTGATGCGGGTCCTTACTTGATTCATTTCCCATATAGCCGGGCCACTTGCCTGCACCGCTACCTGGGATTAGTGCGGCCGTTATTGTTTTCATGGCTGGGAGAGCGAATAACTCGACACGGTCGAGACTGCACTCACACAGTTCCCCAAGGCTCTTAAACTCGGGGGATGAAGGACGAATGCCAGCTTCAACTTGAGCGGTGCATAGTTATGACTAGTGACAAGGTGTGGCTGGAATCGCACAACGACATGGGCTACGCAAGCTATGGTTGCAAGCTGGCAGATGAGTTCGTCCTTCCTGAAGCCCTTTCAATCAAAACGAAATGACTTGGATATTATACGTTTGCGAAAAGCAACAAAGCTGACATGATTGGGAAAGCGCCATTGTACAGCACTTCAGCTTCGGCAATCACCACCACTCAAAGCACCCGTGCATCCATGGCTCCGACCTAGACTCCGTTGCAACGACCGCGTAGCTCACGCCTGGGTGGTGCCCTTGATCCTCGGCAGATGGGGGAGATGTGCTTGCGGGCCAACCGATTTGTTCCAAGCAAACAAACGCCACAAGGGGTCATTCACCACAAAACTCTGAAAACCCGTGATGTGTCGCCCATATCTTACAGACAGAGAAAGGTGTGCTACAGCGCACAATCGGAGTCTGCTGCGGATGGGCTTAGTAGCTGGATTGCGCCAAAATCAAAACTGATGTGGCCCGGCTCTGTGCTATTGTGTCAGCGACACAAAAGGAGAAACTGTTTCGCCGTGGTTGAAGTTGACTTTTGAGCGGGAATATTATAAACCATAACTCGAGCTCAGCTTTTCTGATGCTACGGGGCTCTTGCGCTGCCAAAACGCCATGCCATTTTATAATACCCTATTTACCAACTACAACAACTCTTGCTCGTTGTCTGACAGCATTCACCGACATTCTAGCACGTATATGATGACTACCTCCTCGGAAGCAGACTATCCCCACAACCTGATCAGAAGAGCTATCTGCATCGCAATAAGCGAAATACTGCATCAGTTGCAGCGAGGAACAATATTCTCCGAAATATCCCCGTTAGGACGGAAGTTCATGCGCCCAAGACGAGGCTACCGAGCGAAGACGCGGATGGTGATGGCGTAGTCGTGCTTG
>JAADVF010000043.1:0-80388 GCA_023334555.1 Elongisporangium undulatum
CGAGAAACCTCATGATGCCCCAGATTTCTAAGATGCAATTCTCTTGGTGTGGACCTTGGGGACCACACGTGTGCTAAATGATGGACCTTGATGATCACAGATGTGCTGGAACAGGCTTTATCTTCCAGCCTGCACTACAGCATTCGCTCAATGGAGGAGACCCAAGCTGCGCAGGACGCTGCACCGACGGAGGATCCGGAGGATGAAGCCCAGCAGTACAGACCACCGTCTGTGGACGACGTGCTTCACGAGGCCGCCCAGAAGGTCGTGCAGGCTATCCCGTCGGAGCGAAGCCTGGTGTTTCTCTATGAGAAAGCCACGAACCACCTGAGTGTGCACAGCATCAGCGACGAGCATGGAGAACGCGTCAGCTTCCCTCCGGTTATGGGCATGATCAGTGCCTGCTTCCTGCACAAGAGATGCCAGCGCATGCAGCAGCCGCATCAGGTACCGTATTGACTAGAGGCGAATGGCGTGCTCTGTAGCTGACCTGGACTTGTCTGAAGCATCGAGCACTCCATCACGAGTACGACGTCCCAAATGACATGCAAATGGACTCTATCTTGTGCGCGCCAATTATTCTGCACCACCGAGTCATCGGTGTCATCGAAGTACCGTGTGCATGTCCTATAGGCTGATGTTGCTATCGTGCGGATGAGCTAAGCGTGTTTGTATCTGTAGCTCATCAATCGATTCGACCCGGACGACATTTGTGACGCCAATACAAATCCAAGCACCGCTACTCCAAAGAAGATCCAAAGCTCGTCTGAAGACGGAACTGAGATTAGACTTCATCGGTCTAACACCATGAAACCCCAGGTCAAGACAGGCTTCTCGCTCAAGGACGAACAGAAACTGATGCAGTTCGCCAGTCACGTTGGGGTAAGCGATTGACCGCATGAAAAAGCTGATACTCGAAGCGGCTAACACTAGATACAACGTAGCAAAGCATTGTGACGACGCTGAAGGAAATCGCATCAGGCGAAACGCAAGCAGAGTTACGGGACAACCACACTCAAAGTGCCATGGAACTGTTGAATATGCTGAACGAAAAGCTCGAATATCATCCGAATGAGTCTCCGGAGCTCATTTCGCGTCCTGTGTGGAAGCGTTCGGTTCCAAAACCAGTCTCTTCACAAGGCAATGCATCCGTCGAGCTGATCCCGGATCCAGTGATAGATGTTCCAACACTAGCCCGGATTATCAAAGTGCAAGCAATTTTTCGAGGCCGTAAAGAGCGAAGCCGGCAGGATCTTCCAGCTATGATCCAGCACTCCAGAGAGATGAAAAGGCTGCGCGAAGAAAACAGTGCCAAAGTCGTCCAGACGGCGGTTCGACGTCGCAACAAACGGAAGCAGTTTATCAGAGAAAGGAAAGCGATCAAAGTTATTGAGAGTGTCTATGCTCATTACAGCTTTCGGCTGAAGTTGGATAAGCAGCGTCATACCAGAAGGCGCGGGACCAGGAAGCCATCAGTGATGCAGACAACTACAGTCAAACGGACAAGTGTCGCTATACCCGAGACTCACGGAATTGAAACGTTTCGAGCGCGATTAGCAAGCGCCGAAGCAATTCAAAAGCACTTTCGCGGCCATCAGACTCGGAAGATGGTGAAGAAGATGACTGGAATTTCAAATCTTGGCAAGGGATTACGGAATATTATCAAACTGCAAGCGTTTTTCAGGGGAAGTGCCACGAGGAAGCGTATCCAGAAATTGCTCAAGGAAAAAGAGAAGCGTTCCGTCAGAGTACCGACTACTGTTTGTGTGGTAAGTGAACATTGTAGAGCTGCTATATCGCTTTTAGATAGACTGACACGCCATTTTCAATCTCAAGCGAATAGGAAAATACTCAAACCAGCAAAGTCATGACGAATATGCGAGCGCATGCGTATATCCTCTACCAGATCGACAGAGCAGAGCTCATTTGATCATCAATCGTTACAATGCAACGCGCCACCGACTAGAAGAACTGTTTGATTCTGCACGGACCTTGACTCTGAATTGTGCACATCAATCCGGTTCAGAAAAAGAAAGCACGCCGAGCCGTGTGTGGAAGAGCTCGAAGTGTGCCGCATCGAGCATGAATGATTCTTGGATTAGTGCTGAGTCACGACGGTTACTACCATCGTTCGAAGCTGTACCAGCACTTAACAGACCTCGACCTCGCGTGTGCGACTCCAACACTTTCACCAGTGTAGGAGCATTAGCCAAAGTGTTTCCCACGTACTCGTTCGATCCTGCGAAAAAGAAAGGCAAGCAGAGTCCTTCAGCTGTAGAGTTCGCTTCGGAGTTGCTGGTGAAGGCGCCCGAGCGAGCGAGAACATCACCATCATCTCACAGAAACAAAAGTGTGCAAGCCGGCAACAATTTCTCCCGATCTATCGTGAAAAACGACGCGCCTGTGAAATCAAGCGAAGATTATCGGAAATACGCGTTTGCTGCTGCTATTGGAGCGCATGATGGACTGTCATTGCCTACTCTGCGGCCGCAAGTGATCCAGAACCGTGGGAAACAAAGTCAAGTCTCAACCAATTCGTTGTGGTGCTTCGTACCAGCTAGCTCGAAGGTGATACGACGACATGAGTCAACTAAAGCGATTTCAGTCATATCAGCACAACATCTACAGACACGAAGCGTGGCACCCACACAGCCAGGTTTATCCTTCGACAAAACCCAAGCGTACTCACGAAATCGACATTTCGTAGTCCCTGAGGCTTGTTCGCTGACACCAGACTGATCATTCGATTGGCACCAATAATAGATCTATTGAGCGATTCAAACGCCCTGGCTGTGTTTCCTACAACTGTAGGTTGCTGAGCTCACGGGAGCACTTGAAGGAGTGTAGAGTGGCTGCTGGTCGACATTCTTCAACTTTGCGATCGCTCCTAAGTCAACTCTGTCAATGTGATAGCCGTCTTGAGAAGTTGGTAACCGCTCCGCCCACAATTGAGTGTATAAGTTTGGCTTTGGAAAGCCCGGGGCTAACCAACGAGCGTCAGATCGTACGTTGTTAAGCTAATGCCCGTGGCCAGCGGACTCTGTTCATTCAGTACACGTCATGTGTTATTCTACGAGATCTACCGTGGGTCCGAGGAACGCTGGTGAGTGCGCTAGAGGCCTTGACGGAGCGCACAGCGGCCTGTACACTGCCTATAGGCATGTGCAGTTGCTCTGCGATCGTTCTGTACGTTTGTCCACGCACATCCACACAGGCTGCGCGTTGTTGCGAGCCAGGGGCCTGTCATGGTTATCAATGGTAACCCACAATGCGTAACCCACGTAAATGGATCTGGTACATTGTACCAAATGTGTAGTTTACCTTCAACCAATGTAATATTTCAGAAAGCAGTAAAACAGATTAATTTACAGTATTGAAAACGCAAGGAAACATCAGCGCAAATCTGCTTGGGTACGCCCCACTCTCACGAATTGTATAATGGCCATACAGTACCTGGTGTCGGAATCGGCCTAAAGCCAGCCAGCCAGCCTCTTGCTTTAGTCGAGTGCATGTGGGGTTGGATTCATTGTGTATGTCCCCTGCACTTCTTAGTCGAACATGGAGGCACAGAACTGTTGCGTGTTTGGCCAAGCGCAATGAAAGCGTGCGACATGAATATTAAATTCAGAAGGTTTCAACTAGCGAACCGTCTGCCTGAAAGATTCGCAGCGTCGTGACTCTAGCCAATGATGACGCGCAGAAGAGACGGCCAAGATGTAGATGGGGTAGGTGACGTCGTTCCCTTGTATATCCAATATGTTACTCAGCGTATTGGCATCGATATTAAGTTGAACGTCCATACGTAGAATGCTCTGCAAACGCACGTGCGTGAAGCCAAAGCCACTCATCAGGTGGAGAAGAGTGTCCCCGCACAAACACCTCCAGACGCGGCACCCATCATTACCGTTCACTGCCAATGTGACAATCGCAATGCGGCCTCAACACGTGTCTTCTGACTCCACACTTCCTACGTTAGGTACTGTGCTGCCCAGTTCGGCTCTCCAATTGCTTTGAAGCCAGCATGCAGATCCACGCATTCGTTCTGCGCGGAAGGAAGAGTAACGCGCGCGCGTGGGATGGGTACCAATCAGCCAGCCCTCTCCATCCCCCCACCAACTTCACTTGATTTCAAACGCCGCGCGGCGCTGCAGAGCTAATCCAGTGCTGTGCCGCCGCTCCTGGCAGATTCCTGCCTCGGTCTCCTCATCCGTGTCACGCGGCTTTGGCTCGGCCAGATTCTTCTTCCCCTGCAGTACCGTAGCGTTCCGTTTCAAGAAACAGATCCCACATCTGGTCACTTGGCGCTGCATCCAAACAAACAGCAACCCCTTCCCAGCGCAGCGGTGGGCGCAGGTGCGCTGAATAAAACATCGTTTTAAACAGCCACGGAAAAGAACGAGAGGCTGCGTGCGCGGCCGTGTTCCCTCTCGAGTGGGAGTTCAGAAAGCGCGCACCAAAGGGAAACGAGCGAGCATGGCGCACATCATGGACGCGCGCGCGTACTCCATGCGCAACGGATCCGCCGCCGGCACGGACTCGTCCTCCTCCTCTGCGCCGCGGTCCATCGGGCTCTCGCGCCGCAAGTCCTCCATCGGCTCCATGTCGGCCGCCTCACCCGCCAATTCGTCCTTCCTGTCGTCGTCGCCCCGCGTGTCGCGTGGCATGGGGGGCCGACGCCCGTCGCTCTCGAGAACCTCCTCGGGCTCGAACCTCACGGCGAACGGCAGCAGCAGCTCTAGCAGCAGCCGACGCGGTGCCTCGTCCATGGCCACGCCCAATCTCATCGATCTCAAGACCATCTCGGCCGAAGAGGTCGAGTGGGAAGGCTACCTGTACAAGCAGCGCAAGATCGTAAAGAACTGGACGCCGCGTTACATCACGCTGCAGCACCAAACGATCACGGTGTACAAGTCCAAGGCGCACGCTATTGGCAAGGAGCAGCACCGCGGCAAGTGGATCATCAAGCAGCTCTTGAGCTCGCTGCCGTCGGCCGGCTTTGGGGGTTCCCGCCTGCAGCCGGACGTGCTGGGCTTCAGCTTTCTCGCAACTAACGGCAATCTGATTCACCTCATTGCCACCTCTAGCATCGGCAAGGCCATGTGGATGCACGCCATGCAGTCGTGTCTGCAGCGACCGACGGCCGAGTCCGTGCCGCTGTTCCACAACTCCAAGCCGCGAGAAATGATGCAAGCGGCCCGATCGGCCGATGACCTGGTGGCTCTGGAATCCTCGATCAACCAGCATTTCGCTGACAAGTTCTACACGGAGCTGCTGCACTTGCTGAGCGTGCCCAACACGGAATCCATCATTGAGCGCCTGCCTAGCTTCCAGCGTCAACTCAGCAAGGACGTCGAGCTGCTTTTCGACCTGGAGACTGCCGAAGTTTCGCAGCCGTCGTGTGTGTTCAAGGGCGTGTACCACGGCCGTGAAGGCTTTGCTCACTTCTGCTCGTTGTATGCTACCAAGTACCTCCTGGTCGTGGATCGTGATGAAGTCCCATCGCTCAAGTCGGAGCATGACGATAGCCACTCGTTCACCTGTGTGAACCACCAGTTGATGAACACAGTGTCCGGATCGACCACTGGAGGCAAGATGTGCCTGCAGCTGTCCTTCACGCCGGCTCGCCGTGTTTCGCGAGTGGTGCTTTCGTTCCGTCAGCGCAGCTCGGCGGTATCGTCCAAGGCTCGTCGTGTCATCTCCAACCCGATGTCGCTTGCAGAGCACGCAACTTGCTTCCACCAGTGCTACCTCACCAAGCGATCGTTGGCGCTCTCCTTTGCGGACTTTGACGTCGTGGGTGTGCTTGGCCAAGGTGGTTTTGGAACTGTCGTCCTTGTCAAGCGTCATCTCAGTAGCGATGAATTCTTCGCTATCAAGATCATTGACAAGCATTCTGGTGCTGAAAGCGCATTGAAGGAGCGACGTATTCTCTCGGGTGTGCGTCACCCGTTCTTGACTTGTTTGCGCTTTGCATTCCAGACGCAGACGAAGCTGTACCTTGGCATGGATTACTACAAGGGTGGTAATCTCTATTTGCACATGCATTCATCCAAGATGGACCCCAATGTGACCACGAGCAGCGGTCGACGCTTTTCCGTCGAGCGTGCCAGATTTTACGCTGCAGAATTGGCCATTGCTGTTTCTTACCTGCACTCGCACGGTATCATTTACCGTGATCTGAAGCCGGATAACATTATGCTGGACAAGACCGGCCACATTCGCTTGGTGGACTTCGGTATTTCCAAGCAACTGCGCCCTGACGAATCTATCGATGGTCAATACGCTCCGACTGGCACCTTGGCTGGCTCCCCAGCGTATATTGCACCAGAGCAACTGTTGACGCAGAAGCCTCAGTACGGCATGGAAGCGGATTGGTGGAGCTACGGTGTGCTCCTTTATGAAATGTTGACGGGAGCGACACCGTTCTTTGATGCGAATATTTCTCAAATGTACAAGAAGATCCAGACCGCGGATGTCAAATACGACCGTAAGCCTCCTATTGACGAGGATGGCGTGGATCTTCTGAAGAAGCTTTTGGTGCGTGATCCGGCCGAACGTATTGGCATTTCTGAGATCCGCCAGCACCCGTTCTTTGCAGATATCGATTGGGATCGATTGGAGGTCAAGGACGTTGAAGCTCCTTTCATCCCTCCGCACGAGGAACTGATGCAAAACGTGCATGAGCACTTCCGCAACATGAAGGTGGATGAATCCATTGGCGAAATCCCAGTCAACGGCAAGAAGGCCACCGTCAACACTGCGTGCACCGATGAATCGCACTTCGACGAATTCAGTTTTGCGTATGACACGAACCGTGCCACGTTTGAAGGTGTCAGCATGGCTGATGATGGTTGGCTCATGCGCCAGCTCCAGGAAGGAGCTGCTATGCGTGGCCGCTTGCACAACGCCACTGAGGCTGAGCCTCCATCAGAGGATCTTGGAAGCGAAGAAGATGTGACGCCCCTGGACCTGAACCCCAGTAGCGAAGAAGTGCTAAGTGACGAAGGCGACGTGCGCAGCTCAAGCCTCTTCCCAGATCAGGACGCGAGCAATCCCCCAGCCGGCCACCCGCCTCTCACGAGCACTGTCAGCATGTAAATGTAATCAATTGCCCTGCGTCGAGCCACGCAACTGACGGCCAAAAGCGATTGCTGGATGATAGCAGCTTTGACCCGTCAAGACGAATATGAGCGAACACGAAAAGGCGTCACCAGGCGGGATAATCGCCAAGTCACCACAAAGATTTGTGTTTTTACGGTGGTGTACTGAAGAAGAAAAAGACAGTTTTGTTTGCTTGTTGCAGTAAAACAACTGATAAACAACGACTATGTTATGATAATGAGGTTACCTTGCGCCTGCAAACTTTCTACAATTCCTGTGTCCATGTTTGCTGACTTAAGGTGCATTTGATGCACGTAGCTGGTAAATTAGTTGCGTCTCCGTCGCTTGGGTGCACTGTCATTTCCGTCGGATTCGTCTTCATCCCTTCTTGCTCGAATGGTGACAGAGTCTGGCAGCATCAGCGCAAGTGATGGCGCCACATGCGCGCGATTTGTGTTCACTGCACGATTGATCAGCGCAAGGTCCTACAAGTAAAAGAATATATCAGCAACCCGTGCACGAGTGGCCATCCATTTCATAAGTAAACTTACTCGTGATGGACTTTCGCCAAAGGCGTAGAGCGCGTGTGATCGCGGCGTCAACTCTGTCCGGTTATGCAGTCGCGCCTGCTGGAGCGGAGACATATAAATATTGGACGACGGCACGCGCTTAGGTGACGAATGATGCACCGAAACCGGCAGCGACTCCACTTCGGTGCTGGAAAACAATTGCAGCGGGGTAAGCGATGGTGAACCGAATATGGGCGACGAAAATCCGGGTATACGACGCGCCGGTCGTTTGTCGCCCTGCGAAGGCGTCTGGGGGGTCGTCCGACCGTATGATTGCATGACTTTCTCAACAGCAGACGCAGCCGCTTCAGCTACAATCTCAGTGTCCGAAGAAGAGGCAGTAGCGATGCTTCCGTCACGGCGGGGTGTGAATCCTGGCGGCGGTGGTGATGCGGATGGGGCCCCAGTTGCTGCGTGTACCGCGTCTGCAGCCGCAGCCATTTGCTGATCCTGCATGCGGAACTGAAGCAGGAATACTTTCATTGTCGGCAGGTAGCATCGATTGTAGAACGTGATGATATCACCGCGCGAACTCGCGTCATCCAGCTTGATGTTCCGAATCACATCTTGATAGTTGCGAGCCCACACTGTCGACGCAGATGATGAGGGTGACACACCATGGCTGTTGCCAAGGCGATGGCCTGTGGGGTCGCCTTGTGTGCTATTGAGCAGTTCCTTATAACCTTCGACCACTCGCTTGAACGATACATTCGGGATATGGTTCACTTTGCAGACACCGTAGAGACTGCACAGCACGATTTGATCCAAATGCCGGTCTTTGAGCAAATGGTGTTGCGTGCTCAAGCACTCCTTGATCGCCGTCCATACCTGGTTGAGGAACTTCGCCTCTAGGCCCAAAATCGTGCCCAGTCGATAGATACGCGACGCAGCCAAGGAAAGCACCTTGCGAAAAAACAATTGGAGTACACTGGCCCGTCCAGCACCATTGCCTTTGCTGGTCGTGGAGTCTGAAAGAGATGTACCGGAGACTGCAGCGCTTGATCCGTTGCCGTTCACCTTTGCGTCACCTGAAAGCACCAGGTAAAGCCCTGAGTCGGATCGCCACGCAAGTGAGTTCAGGACGACTTGCTCGAGGTCGCACATGTGCCGCTTCAGCACGTTGGGAAGACTGGGCATATGCTTCACAAAGCTCTCTATGATCTTGCCAAAGTCGAACGCATTCACACCGATGTTATCCAGTAAGAACGGAAAGCTGAGCGTAATAAGG
The DNA here is from genome assembly GCA_023334555.1 of Elongisporangium undulatum. Classification (NCBI taxonomy): domain Eukaryota; phylum Oomycota; class Peronosporomycetes; order Pythiales; family Pythiaceae; genus Elongisporangium; species Elongisporangium undulatum. The sequence continues at coordinate 8,899 of JAADVF010000043.1, forward strand.
CCATGTGCCTTGAGCATGACTTCTACGCTGCAAGCAAATAGCGACGAGGCAAACGTCTCATTGTGCAGTAGCGTTGAGAAGTTGGTGATTTGCAGGCGTTCGCGTTCGGAGCGTACAAGCTCTTCGAGAACACGGTAGAACAGAGCGACGGCGAGTGTTTGCGTGAGCTTGAGACTTCCATCCACCTTCGAGTACTCGATCGATTCCAGCATCGAGGAATTCTCGTGGTTTTCCATGTCTTGGTCCTCGTCCTCGTTGTCTTCGGTCGGTAGCGATCGCACTACGGCTCCGGTTCTCGTTGGCACCACCGGACGGCGTCGCGAGGCGAGCAACTTCTGCGAGAGCTTCTCCAACGTGCGAGCGATATGTTCCGTGGGATCACTGGCGCAATCAGCAAAGTACTGTTTCAGCTGCGGCGAGACAGCAGTCTCCCCTGGAGGAGTAGTGACCGTCTCGCGCACCCAATGGTTAATCTCAACGGCGGTGCGCACAGGCGTTTGCATAACAAATGGCGACGAAGGCTGGTTGGCAGCCTGCAGGAAAGCTCTAGTCTTGGGCGTCGTAATGGACCGAGACATCGTCATGGATAGCGACGGAGGGGGTGACGCACCGTTCCACTGCCAGGCTTGGCCTGTGAAGGGCGACGCTGGAGGGCCGCCTCCTAGGGTAGGAAGTGTTGGGGTTCCGGTGCGAGGTGGGCCGTGACTGTCGCGTCGCGGAGTGACATTGCGGCTACCTTGAGGAGAGAGCAAGATGAGTCGAGGGTTCGAAGGTCGCTGCAGCGGCAGCGGTCGGCTGCTGGTGCTTGGTGCAGCAGAGGGTTGAGCCGAGATCGAGTTCGTGTGGCTGACATGGCTGGGCGACGGCTGCTGCTTTGGCTGCTGCTTTTGAGGGCCGATGATGATCTGTCGCTGCGTGGGATTTAGATAAAGCCGCTCGTCCAGATTGCTCCATGATCGAACGTACGTCTGTGCGTAGTGCTCCGCCACTCGCTGGGTATTGGCAGCCAGAACGTCCGAGCGGAAGACACTAAACAGCGCTGTGCGAGGTGACGAGGCGCTGGTCGCAGATGTGCGAAAGACTTGCTCGTTCACGAGATCGTGGGCTGCACGAGTGACTTGGGCGTGGGCACGCTTGACTTCGCTCTGGTTCACTTGCGGCGTGGCACAAAGCGCAGAGAGAAGCTCCGGCAGACCTTGGTCTAGCTCATTGCGGGACGACTTGGCGAGATCAGCGTTGCCCAACGCACTGAGCGCTGCTGCCACCTCGGCCTCAAGCGAAGGGCCCGTGGCCACGGAGCCCACGAGCTGTAGCACGCCCAGTAGCAGGAAGTACAGCGGCGCGAGCCCCACGAAGTGGTCGCCCTGGCGCCTGCGCACGACGAGGAAGAGCAGCCACCCGGCCTCGAACAGGCTCTGCATGCGGTCTTCAGACGCATCCTTGAGCGCCACGGCCTGCACTGTCGGCCACAAGATCTTGTACTTCTCGAACAGCACGGACGCGATGGTGAACTCCTCCTTGACGTGCGTGGCCACGAGCGAGAGCCTGGACGGCAGCGCCAGGCGGTCCACGACCCACGAAAACTGGTGCAAGAACGCTCGCAGACTCACTTGGCTCTCGGCCAGCAGCGCTACCAGGTCCGCGTCTCCACTCGGGGCCTCCTCGTCTTCCTGCATCCTGGCGTCGTCGTCTTCAAGTTCAAGCCCCGCGATCACGAGCGCCACGAGCGCCGCTAGCGTCTGGCTCTGGGCCTCAGGGGCAACCTCTGGGTCGTCCGTAGCCGCCTGCTGCTCTTGAACAATGCGCTGGAAGAGCTCCTGGGGCGCGGGCGTCCGCATCCGACCGCAGAAGCGCGGCGCAGCGGCCGCCAGAACGGCCCGCAGGCTTGGCGCCATTTTGCTTGAGTATTTGTTTCCGCAGGGCAAATGCGCGCGCGCGCGAAATGATGCGTGGCGCCTTTTTTCATGTGGTGGACATGGAATTAGAACATTGCAACGGGATTTTCCCTAGCTGAGCCAATCCCATGTGCACCACATTGGATACGGCACCGTGACGTTAAATGCTGCAAATCGATTGGCTGAAATGGAAACTAAACTTCCATTTTCGGCCAGGGGGTTACGCATTGCGGGTTACCATGGATAACCCTGACACTCCGATGACCGGCGGCATGGGGGCGCCTGGCTCGCCGCGACGTGCGGCCTGTGTGGAAGCCTATGCGCGTGGACACACGTACAGAGCGATCGCAGAGCAGCTGCACATGTCTATCGGCAGTGTACAGGCCGCTGTGCGCTCCGCCAAGGCCTCTGGCACGCTCAGCAGCGTCCCTCGGACCCGCGGTAGGCCTCGTGGAATCGACGCCCAGGTTGCTCGTTGGCTGGCCCAGGCCATGCAGACGACGCAGTCTACGAACGCTCGGCAGCTGCAGGAACATCTGGCCGCGCACCATGGCGTCCAGCTCTCTTACGAGGTTGTCCGGCGCCGCGTGAAGGAGCTGTCTCTGCAGCAGCAGCAGTCGCCAGAGGACGAGATCCCCAGTGGGGACACTGCGGATCTGGCCATGCTGGCGGACACGGTGAGAGAGATCATCACGCAGGAGCCGCTTGTCTCGTTGACGGCTCCTCCTCCAGCTGCAGAGCCACAGCGCAATGGACTCATGAGCCACCAGGCCACGATAGAGAACCAGCCGACGGCCATGCTCTTGTCTGCCGATGCAACAGTCGACTGCTCTACGCTGCCGGCGTCTTCACGCACAGGAAGACCTCGAGCCACAAATGAAGACATGGAGCTTCTGATCCGGCGGCTTCTGCAACGGCATCCGACGATCACGGCTCGAGCGCTGCAGCACGAGATCCTGCGGTCGGAGCAGGTGGAGCTCTCGTTCGAGACCATTCGCCGTCGCATTCGAGAGTTCCGACAGGACGATCCAAGTGCTGAGGATGCGACCTGTTCAGCCTTTGACCAGCAAATCCAGACCCAAGACGAGTGCTTTCAAGCCTCAACGGTCGAGTCATCGCCAGCGGAAGACTCGCCTCTGCTCACGCAGCGTCGACGCAAGAAGCACCAGGAGTACTCGACTGCGCTGCGAGAACGCTGCGTGCGCAAGCACGAAGTCGAGGGCCAGACGTATTTGGCCATCGCCAAGGAGCTTGCGATTCCGCCGGACACAGTGCGCGCCATCGTGCGCAAGGCCAAGCGCACGGGCAGTGTGGCCACCGCACCACGCAGTGGGAGACCGCGGAAGACCAATGAGCTCGTGGACAATGTGATCCTGCAGGCCGTGAAGACCAACCAGCGCTGTACGGCACGCATGATCCAGGAAGACCTGTGGACCGTTTTCAACGTCCAGGTGTCCTGCGAGACTGTCCGACGACGGGTCAAGGCTCACGCCAAGCACCGACATGCGCTCACTGGAGCTGCGCTGGCGAACACCGCAGCCGGCGCCACTGGAACAGCGGTTGCGAATGCTCTACCGCCTGCTCCCTCGCAGCAACCAACAGTGGATATGCTCATGAACACGGACCCAGCATCCTCTCTGCAACAAGCAACAAGCGTCTTCCGACCGATCACGACGCAGAGATCCCAGGCCGATGGTGTGCACGACCACATCGGCATGGACTTCGACAACAACAGTCTGAGCCAACCCCATCGACCTTCAGTGGTATTGGCTCTTGACCCAGCTCCGCTTTGCGACCAAGGAGACCACCCATCGCAGCCGCCGGAGGCCACGACATCGAGTCGCAAGCGCAATGAGTACAGCGTTTCTGTGCGTGAGCGTTGTGTGGCATTGCACAGCGAAGGTCACGGCTACCGTCGCATTGGCCAGGAGTTGGGCATGCCCCACACGACAGTACGAGCGATCGTGGAGAAGATGCAGCGCACGGGAACGGTGCTCCCAGCGCCACGCAGCGGCCGGCCGCGCAAGACCGACGATATCGTGGACAAGGTGATCCTGCAAGCAGTCAAGAGCAGTGAACAGTGCTCCGCAAGGATGATCCAGGAAGTGCTCCGCTCTGGTTATGACGTGCATGTCTCATGCGAAACCATTCGCCGCCGCGTTCGCGATCACAGTCGACAGCAGTGGCAGCAACCAACCTCTACAGAGGTACAAGCTACGGCGTCAACAGCAGAGGATGTAATTCACACCCAAGCAGCGCCGTCAGTCGAAACGGTGCCTCAAGCGCTGGAGTCCTCGCTTCTCCTGGAGCAAACTGCGTTCGCGCCCTTCCTACGAGAGTTCGTGGCCTTGTAAGGTTGATGTTCGCTACGTCAGAGGTCATGAGGCAGAGGCTTGCCGTTCAAATGACCGAGAAGCTGACCAAGGAGGTGCAACGTGTGGTTGCAAAGGATGAGAACTACTGGAAATCGGAGGTTCTGCTGGTTTGAGTCGCCCCATCATCAATTCGTCCATTTGGGTCTGATTTTCAGTCCGCCAACCAAGCAGGCTCTCTGAGCGACTGAAGACCATTCCTCAAGCCAGGACAACAACAAAATTGACCATGACCCCACGCTCCAACAATGAACCCATTTGATTAGTGCGTTGCAATCTATCGGAGCATCTCGTTTCGGTAAAGGACACTTCGCCAGATTGTTTTGAAGAATGGGAAGGATAGAGGAGTGTGGTAGTGCCGGAATCAACAGCGCTACTGTAGCGCTCATCACCAAGCTCTTCTCGGCGTCCGATCGATCAATCTCCCATGTACTCGCTCTTGGCTGCGTGGCCCAACCGACAAGAACCTGATCTCTATCAGTAGCACGAGCCCAAGTCAGTGCCTGTTGATGGCAGCGGTGGACTGTTGAAAGACATCAACAGTTCATCAGATGGGCCTCTGACCTCAGAGCTTGTGGCAACTTGCCACTGGCAAGCATCGTCCCGACTCAACAACACCGATTTGAGTCAAGTAAAGACGTGAAGGAGAAGAGTGGGAGCAGTGATCTTCGAGTCCGCTAATGAAATCCACGCGGATGCCGTAATCCCGAGTGAAAGACTCTGCTGGACAGCGACATGTCACTCTATGGCGCTGATTGCGACTTTACAAACCCCGACACCGACGCCAAGACTCTCGGACCACGGCCTCGTTCTCGTGTGGTATCGTGCATGTGGTGCGTTGGGCTAGGTATGGCCACGTATTGTATCTGTATCTGACGCGTCTGCTTCTGTAGGGCCCATGTGAGCTGGCTGGACGACACCAAGGTCTTGGCCAATGACAACTGTGAAACAGCGTACGGCGGTGGTGACGTGGATGTCAAGTCGGTCTTCCCGGTCGCCTGCTCGTCTTGCTCGTCGTCTGGCTGCATGCTGCGCTTCTACTGGCTGGCCTTCCAGGGTTTAGACAACAAGACCGTGTGGCAGGTCTACAGTAAGTTCTGCTTGTGATTCGTTTGGACTGATCATAGACATTGGCTGGACAGAGGACTGCGTGCCGCTCACTGGTGAACCAGTTCGACTTCCACGACGAGCTCTGCCAGTTCAGCCAGCACGGAAGCTGAGGCTAACTCGGCATCCTCCACATCGAAGTCTCCAACGGAAACGATGGCGACTCCAATCGCTAATACGGCCGCTGCATTCAATAGGCTGGGTCTCGCACAAGTGCGTAGTCCAGTCTGTAGCTCCAAAGCCTAGCTTCTTCCAAGGTGCCTAACCGAGTCCGTTGCTGAAGGCAGCCGGCAGCGCTCGATTCGTCAAGAGCTGGTGCTGCCAGAGAGCGTCACAGCCTTCTTTCGAGCCAGCGATTTCAATCAGTTCCACTGACTTCTATCTCTCTGAGAATCTCACGGCGATGAGCAAGCTGGGCAGCCACTCCCAGACAATTTGACGGAGCAAGCGCATCCTCCAGTGCCATCGTGGACAGTAGCAGACGTATCTGTTGCTGACTGGTCCGCTCGCATAGAGCAAACCCTTAGTGCAGTAGCCAGTAGCCAGTGTATAAGGTAAATGCTATCCAACTCAGATCCATTTGGTCACAAAACCCAGGAAGTCAGCCCGGCCAGTCTCAGAGGATACGGCAGCAACAACACCAGCAGGAGCCAAAACCAGATCGCTCTGGCGCAAAAGAACAAGGGACATCCTCTACTGCTTCAACCCGGCCACTATCACGTTGCGCCCCAACGTCCGATTACCATTGCATTATCGGAATTGCCATCCACGCAACACTGCTAATATCTAATGTTGGGTTACCTGCCGGTCATTCTTCTGTCCTCGGTCTTCGCGCTGGCCGCTCTGGTCACGACCCAAGTCGACGCACATGGCTACATGTACATCCCGCTGGCCGAGTTCACGAGCGGCTCGGCCAACTCGGCCTGGATTGTGCAGATCGACCCTGTGTTCGCCAGCGACGACTGGGATGGCAACACGGACGCCAGTGTGACGGTCTGGAAGACGTTGGCGGCTGAGAACAGTGTGACCGACATTCGTACACTTTTGGACAGCGACACCACGCTTTACGGTGCGGATTGCGGCTTCACGGACCCGGATGCGACTGCCAAGACCCCTCCGACCGACGGCACTGCCACGTTCTCACGCGGTATCATCCACGTGGTGCGTCGCCTTTTGAGTCTTTTAGTACTCGCCCCCAGGGCTCTCACGATATCATTCTGCGTTTGTAGGGCCCCTGCGAGATCTGGCTGGACGACACCAAGGTGCTGTCGGACGACAACTGCGAAGCCACGTACGGTGGCGATGTGGACGTCAAGTCGATCTTCCCTATCGACTACTCGTCTTGCTCTTCGTCCGGCTGCATGCTGCGCTTCTACTGGCTGGCGTTCCAGGGCATCGACGGCGCGACTGTGTGGCAAGTCTACAGTAAGTTGCTGTTATCTGAGCCTCACTGGAGTTGATTCATGCAGCTGACGCACTCGTCCATGAACAGAGGACTGCGTGCCTCTCACTGGGGGAACCAGCTCGACCTCAGCGACCTCCACGACGAGCTCTGTCAGCTCGGAGGCCGAGACCAGTTCTTCGTCCGCTAGCACGACTACCACGGCCCCGACTACAACGACAGCTACGCCCATGAGTACCACGGTCACCCCAACGACAACGACGACCTCTCCAGCGTCCACAACTAGTTCCTCCACTGCTCCCACGAGTGGCAACAGCTCAAGCCACGGCGGATGGTCTGGGGGCTTTGGCGGCCGTGGTGCGCACGGTCAATCGTTTGGCTTCTGAGCCTGTAAGGGCTAACTGCGCCTTGGGGATTTCAATTAAAATAATTGACAACACGAACCGCCAAACCAGCGTAAAGGAGTGGGTCACCTATTAATACTTACAATTCAGTGTGTCGGCACAGAAAACGTGGAAGCGTTCCTACCATATCCTCTCGGTATAGTGACCTATCAATTAAGAAGCCTGTGGTTCACTATATATAAATTTCAATTCGACAACCATGATGTCACAAAACCCGGGTAAACCATCGAAGTTGTGCCTTGAAGTAAAAGTGCTTATGGAGCTGCGCAGACTGCCGCAATGCCAGCAGGAGGCAACGCCAGACCGCTTTGAGGCACATGAGCGGGAAGATTCCTTCCTGTCACGCTCTCTGGCTCGCAGTATTAGCGTGACTCGCGCTGCTCATCAATCGCTGTGATTAATCTCTCATTTCGCAATTCTCCAGCAGCACAGCAGCCGGAACTTCCTGCCTCGATCATGGTGTCCCTCTCCGCCATCCTCCCGACCTCCGCGCTCGTGCTGGCCGCTCTGGCTACGACCCAGGTCGACGCCCACGGCTACATGTACATCCCGCTGGCCGAGTTCGTGGACTCGACCACGTCCGCGTGGGTCGTGCAGATCGACCCTGTGTTCGCCAGCGACGACTGGAACGGCAACACGGAGCAGAGTGTGACCACGTGGGAGACCGTGGCCGCTGCGAACAGCGTGACCGACATCCGCACGCTGCTGGACAGCGACACGTCGCTCTATGGTGCTGACTGCGGCTTCACGGACCCGGACGCGACAGCCAAGACGCCCCCGACCGACGGCACGGCTACGTTCTCGCGTGGCATGGTGCACGTGGTGCGTTATGCTGGCGGTCATTTGGGCTCTATCTGCAGATGAACTGACAGGAATTGCGTAGGGCCCCTGCGAAATTTGGCTGGACGACACCAAGGTGCTGTCGGACACCAACTGTTACGCCACGTACGGCGGCGACGACCAGGATGTCAAGTCTGTCTTTCCTATTGACTACTCCTCGTGCTCTTCGTCCGGCTGCATGCTGCGCTTCTACTGGCTGGCCTTCCAGGGCATTGACGATGAGACTGTGTGGCAGGTCTACAGTAAGTGACTGGCTGCTGCTGCTGAGTCTCTCCTGGGTTGGGATGGCTAGCCTCACTGTTGTTGTCCATGAACAGAGGATTGCGTGCCTCTCACTGGCGGAACTAGTTCCACGTCCACCACGACGACCACGAGCTCTGTGGAGTCGGACGCCGACGCCAGCTCTGCCGCCAGTTCAGCCACCAGCTCGTCCACTACCACGACGACTACGGCCCCGGCGACCACGACGGCCACGCCCACCACTACGACTGCCACGCCCACCTCCACGACTGCCACGCCGACCTCCACGTCTGCCACGCCTACCACCACGACTGCAACTCCATCGTCTGGCTCCTCCACGAGCTCGGGCAGTAGCAACAGCACCCGCGGCGGCTGGTCCGGAGGCTTCGGCGGGCGTGGCGCGCACGGCCAGTCCTTCGGCTTCTAAGCTTCAGGCCATCAATGTATTTTGTCGCCTGCGTGATATTGAACACTGAGCGTTCCCTGGTTGCGTCTGGACTCTGTCATTGATTCCCATTGCGCTGAAAAAGAAGCCAGTGCCCTGGTCTTCTACATGCAACGTAAAGGCTGCCGAGCGCAAGCGTATGGATAATGTCGCTCGTGACAGACAGCGTAACCCGACGTAAAGCCCATCTGCGCGTTACAATTGACGAGTAAAGGCCCGACTCATGGGTGACCTTCAACGGATGGCTGCGTTGTCTAATGTCCATGCTCCCTTCAAATCCCCTGGATATAGTGACGCAATGACTCTATTTATGGATATTTTACTCGATTTATAGCACCTGTTAGGAACATAATGTCACAAAGTCCAGGAAGTCAGCTTGGGGCCATGCGTCAAGGTAAAAGCGCTAGAAGAGCTACACGCAACGCCAGCAGGACACACCAACAGCCCGTTTCGAGGCACATGAACAGGATACGCCGGCCCTTTAACGTCACGCTCTATTTGTTGGTTGCAACGTGACTTTCAGCATGTCAAGTGGTCGGGCAACTCGCTATCGCTCACTCTCGAATTTCCCATCAGCCCAACAGCCCACCAACCGCCCTCAGCAACATGGTGTCCGTCTCCGCCATCCTCCCTGCCTCCGCTCTCGTTCTCTTGGCTCTGGCCTCAAGCCAAGTGGACGCCCATGGCTACATGCTCATCCCGGAGGCTGAGTTCAGCGGCTCGGCCAACTCGGCCTGGATCGTGCAAATCGACCCGCAGTTCGCTAGCGACGACTGGGATGGCAACACGGACCAGAGTGTGACCACGTGGAAGACGCTCGCGGCCAAGAACAGCGTGTCCGACCTTCGCACGCTGCTGGACGGTGACACCTCGCTGTACGGAGCGGAGTGCGGCTTCACGCTCTCGGATGCCACTCCCAAGACCCCTCCGACCGACGGAAAAGCCACGTTCTCGCGCGGCATGGTGCACGTGGTAAGCTTCATGGGCACCAGTTACGCTCGGAAGTTTGGAACACTGTACTCACCCTTTCATGTCTATGCACGTAGGGCCCCTGCGAAATCTGGCTGGACGACACCAAGGTCTTGAGCAATGACAACTGCGAGACCGCGTACGGCACTGGTGAACAGGACGTCAAGTCAGTCTTCCCGGTCGACTATTCCTCGTGCTCGTCTTCGGGCTGCATGCTGCGCTTCTACTGGCTGGCTTTCCAGGGCCTGAACAGCAAGACCGTGTGGCAGGTCTACAGTAAGTGGCTGCTAACTGCCGAGTCTCTCTCGAGCTGGAACACATAGCTCACCATGGTCCATGAACAGAGGATTGCGTGCCCCTCACCGGCGGAACTGGCTCCACATCCACCAAGACCACAAGCTCTGTGGAATCGGAGGCTGACACTAGCTCTACGGCCAGCTCCGCAGCCAGCTCCGCAGCCAGCCCCACGTCTTCCAAGACGTCCACGGCAAGCTCCGCAGCCAGCTCTACGTCTTCCAAGACGTCCACGGCAAGCTCCGCAGCCAGCTCTACGTCTTCCAAGACGTCCACGGCCAGCTCTTCGTCTTCCACTCCGACGCTCACGACGTCCTCGCCCTCCACCACCACGGCCACGCCGACGGCCGCGTCCTCGTCCACGAGCGAGAGCAATAACACGTGGGGCGGCTGGTCCGGAGGCTGGGGCACTGGCGCCAACGGCAAGTCCTTCGGCTTCTAAGACTGTTCAGCCGACTTCGATGTGTTTGACCGTAACCGTGCCTTATGAATCCACTTTCCAACTGACTCTTGAAACTATGGAGCTCGCTTCACGGTCGGTGGTAAACAATTATGGTCAACACCACGATAAACAACCGGAATGATGGTCCAGTGCCACCACGCCATGTTGGCAATCCGACGCCATGACGCAGCGACGGACGTCAGTCTACAAGAGACGCAAGGTATGCCACTGGGACTGCAGAACTTGATGTGGTCTTGTTGCTGCTGCGCTCCTTCGTCAGCAAGAAGGACGCAACCGCTGCAGCAATTGAGCGATCTGGAGCAGCGCAAAGATCTTCTCCGTCTCCTGGGGCTCGAGGCCGGCGCCAGATCCTTCCCACAGGTGCCGCCTCCGATCAGGAGGAAGCAAGCAGACGTTTGCAAAAGCGAGGATGCGAATGACCAGGTGGCAGTGACCGCAGTCAGTCGAGAAGTCATCCGACAGCGACAGCTCTCGCTCTGGGGCATACACTCCGGTCTCGCAGTCTGGCTGGTACGTACACGGCCTGGGGTCCCGCTCCGTTGAACTAAAGCTCTAACTACATAAGCTTTGTAGAACCGTTCTGGACGTGAACACGCTGGAGGTGTCTATTCACTTAGCATCTGATCTGTCGCTGCGTCGACAGACTCTGCTGTCCATCAAGGAGGAAGCGTTGGTCAATGAAGAGCAGTTTCTACTCTCTCGGGGTCAGCTCTTGGACGTGCTGCGCCCGTACCACACAGGCGGCCGCTGCGAGAACGCGCGAGGCGACTTCTGCTGCACTTCGTTCGACATCATCCAGTTCGAAGACGTCCGCAGCGTGCGGCAGGTGTGGGACGCGCTGCGAATTTTTCTCGACAACATCGAGATCTCCGTGACGGAAAACCACGACGAAGTGACGAGGGCAGCGAGGCGCAGGACGAAAGCGTCGCGCACCACCGACTGGTGTCGCTTAGCAGGAGCGGAGTCACGGAAGAGATAAACCGCGTACAGTTTACGAGATGTACCGACGCAGGACACGGCGGTCAGCACCAGTGACTCGAAACCTCCCAATTTGTTGATGTTGACGACCTGCGTCCATACTCGCCTGATAGGTTGCTGCGCAAAGACATCACGGCCGCGTTGTCGCTGACGCCGCACTGGATAATACGTGCAGACGGGAGTGAGGACGAGCTGGTGGTGGTCCTTCAACGAGCAGCATTCGTCAAGCTGCACCGACCAGCGATACCGGTTTCCAACATTACTCTGCGCGAGCAACAGGAGCGCTGGGGCGACGTCATGATCAATAGTATTCGGGACCAGTTGTATCCTGCCCTCGCTTGATCTCCATACCACTCTGTGCGCAGAGGCAACGGTCGGAACGCTCATAGATCCTCCTCGTAGGCATTGATTAGACCATAAACACGTGGGGATTTACCACAAAGCTTTGCTTCACATCAAACCTCACACCAACGCCTTTGGGTAGAGCTGGTCTCGCATGGCAGAGATCATGACCTCGCCCCAGCAAGTGATACTGTCCTGCTTCTGGCGAAGCGACGGCTGAGAGATCGGGAGGTCCGTCTGGTGCAGCTTGATGAACGAAGCGCGTCGTAGAACGACCACCATTTCGTCCTCACAGGCAACAAAAGACGTTGTGGCGCCTCGATGACGTCGATCTCTCCAATGCGCAGTCAGCGATATCGCTGCCGTGATGTCCTTGCGCATGCAGGTGCTTGGCGAGTAGGGATACAGGTCGTCAACGTCGATGAACTGGGCCGTGAGAATGTACGGGTACTGGTCTAGGCGGTATTCGTCTCCAATTCGAGCAAAGACCGCGCGGTTCATTTCCTCTTGAATGCCAGTCTCGCTGTTGAACGAGATCAGTCGGTGGTGCGCGATGCCTGCGTCCGGCACGTCGCAGTCTTCGCGCAGCGTCACGTGGCCGAGCTTCTCTGTGACGGAGATCTCGATGTTGGCCAAATAGAACAGCAGCGCGTCCCACACCTGCTTGACGCTCTGGACGTTCTCGAACTGGATCATGTCGAACCCTGTGCTGCAGAAGTCGCCTCGGTCGTTCTCGCTCCGGTCGTCCTTCCCGTACGGGCAGAACGGATCGAGGAAACGACTTCGCGTGGCCAGGAACTGTTCGGCCGTGTTCAGCACCTGGTCTTTGATCGACATCAACGCCTGCTGGCGCTGCAATGGGTCGCGCGTCAAGTGGATGTAGGTTGCTAGTGCGTTCAGCTCCTGGCCGCTCTGCGCAGCGCCAACGTGAGTCTCAATTGGATCGATATTCTGCGCGCGAGTGGACGTACCAGCCAGTTCGATAGCGCAACGTTTGCGCCATATATAGAGAGCTGCTGCACTCGGATAAACTCACGAAGCGCTTCATTTTGCCTAGCCATGGCGTCGTCACTATCGTCTGCATTGGCACGGTCTTCCTGTCTGACGTGGAGTTGGTCGGCGCTGGTGATCTTGGCCGTTAGCAGCGCCTTGCGCAGCTCCAGCTCACGCTTATCCTGCAGCAGCTGCAGCTTCTCTTCCTGCGGCCGGACAGACAACGCATGGGCCCCTTCCCATCCAAGACAGAGCTGCAGCGTGACTCACCCGGCGCGCCACGTACGTGGACCTGCTCGAGGACGAGGACGCCATTTTGGGGTATGCCGAGTATGGATTTTCAGAGGCTTTGTATCATATTTAAAAGGTAAACGAGGGTGGATCCATCTGTGTTGATTTAAACACTCGGATCTACTCGGCCGACTTGGCACTGCAGGTGAGGGCTACGACCATGCTCGTGAAGGCTGCGATGCTCACGTACGTGCGTCTGTTGTGCAGCTTGCCCCACTTCAGGACGGACGCGCGCATCCAGGCACTACCATGTGCCTGGCACCCCTTGGTATCGATCAGCTTCAGGTTGAGCGGCACCATGAACACGATCGAGTATGGCGCGATGACGGCCATAAGACTGCCGCCCAAGAGCCATAACGGAGCGTTCGGCTACGTCTCTGCGTTGCAACGTTGCAGGGTGAACGTTGTGAAGGCTCCGAGGCTGCTGGCGACCGCTAGATTTCTCTGGAGCGGGGCCACAACGAGGTACATACGCCGGAACATGGGCGCCATGTCCAGCATGTCTTCCGTCGCTTCCATGGCCGGCTGCTGCACCAGTGTAATGTACATGGCGGCACCTGCGAAGAGACCTGAGCACGTTGTGGCGGCGATCTGCGAGAGTTGAAGCGCATTCACGCCCGAGGCGGCAGTCTGGATACCTCCCAGGACCATTGCTGTGTCGATTCGTGTGCGCTTGAGCTCGAAGCTTGTGGCACTTGACTGCTGGATGCAAAGTGGTTTCTAGAATGCCAAGCGTCGCAGGCTCACGTTGACCACCGGTCCCGTGGTAAACAACTAACATTCTGACTAAAACAGTTTGTTATGTCGTCCATAACAGAAACGCAACGCTGAAGTAAATATGTACCGGAATTGGCGATCCCAGCATGCCACAAGTTGACCGGCCCAAGGCAACTTACGAACAAGTAGCGTTGGTGTACTGGATGTCGTGCAGATCCTCACAAATGATTATTTCATCTTCATGTTTAAATGAGCACAACCCAGGTCGCCGCGTATTCACGATGTCAATTCAAATAATTGATATCCTGAATCGATTTCATTCAATGACTATACGGTATTGATAATGATAAAGATTGGAAAAGATCTCAAGCTGTTTTGATCGTTGTACTTCCATTTCTGTATGTTTGTTTTGTACAGTACATCCTTTGGCTCTATAATGAACGATGAATTAATACGCATCATACCGCCACGCAGCAGTTCGAGCCACTTGATTATTCATGCCCACTCGCCACTTCGTGATTGCCTTCCTGTCGCTTTTTTACATGTTGCTATGGACAACCAAAGCGTACAGCGCCACATGGTGCACCTTACGGGCACCAGATGGATCAGCAAAGCTTGCTTGTTAACACATGGTGAGCACCGCTTTTACTCAAAACCTTCGATAATAAATTTTTAATCAGCTGGGATTATTTAATCAACATATCCAGGATATCAAGTGTGACTGGTGCCAGAAGTAGTCAAAACAGGTTCCCTTTGCGCCAAGCGCGAGTTTATCAGGTCTCTAGAGGCCTTTGGCAGTGATGGGTGGCCATCTTGCGTCTGTTTCTGACGCTCCAGCCGTTTGAGTAATCTCTGGGTCTGGTTGCAGACAGATTAAAGCCGCTCAGGCGGTCTAAAGGCCACTGTTCATTGTCCAAGTTGCCCCCTCCAGTCATCACTATGGTATACACCTCGACTACGCTTCTAGTCGCCGCCGTGGCGCTCGTGTCATGCGCTACCACGCACGTGGCTGCTCACGGCTACATGTACATCCCTTTGGCCGAGTTCGTGGACTCGACCACGTCCAAGTGGGTCGTCCAGATCGAGCCGCAGTGGGATGGAGACTGGGATGGAGATGACGACGCCCGTGTTGCCACATACGTGGCGCTCAAGGCGGAGAAGAACGTCTCAGACATCCGCTCGTTCATGGACGACACGACCATCTACGGTGCTGCGTGTGGCTACACTGACCCCGACGCCACGCCCAAGGAGATCCCGAGCACGGCCACCGCCACTCTCTCGCGCGGCATCGTGCATGCGGTGCGTTGCGCGGCTATACTTCATTGGGTGTTGTTCCTTGGCTAAATATGGCTTGTACTATTGTAGGGCCCGTGTGAGATCTGGCTAGACGATGTCAAGGTTATGACGAATGACGATTGTCAGGCGGCCTACGGTGGAGACCAAGATGTCAAGTCGGTCTTCCCTGTTGACTACTCTTCGTGTTCTTCGTCCGGCTGCATGCTCCGGTTCTACTGGCTGGCACTCCAGGGCATTGATGGCGAGACCGTGTGGCAGGTTTACAGTAAGTTCCTGTTTCTGTGTTGAAATCGCTGGGAAGCTGAGTTAGGATACTTACACTGTCTGCTCTCTACAGAGGATTGCGTGCCTCTTGCTGGTGGTAGCGGAACTTCCAGCTCGACGACCACTACCACTACTTCAAGCAGTGCGGCCTCGTCCACTGGCTCCAGCGCCTCCACTGAAGCTGAAGCCTCTACGGCCGAGTCGTCTGTTGCGTCGACCACTGAATCCACCGAGGCTAGCGCTTCGTCAGCCTCGTCCGCTGAGACTTCTGAGTCCGCTGCCAGCAGTGCGGCGGCAGAAGCAAGTGCCTCGTCGTCTGAATACAGCACCTCCACTACAGAATCCGCTACGGGCTCCAGTGCCGAGGCCGAAGAAACGGAGACCCCGGTCGCGACCTCAGCCACGCCTGCTGAGACCACGGCCACTCCGACTTCATCATCCGACAAATGCAATGTCCGTGCGCGCAAGTGAGTTTAATTCAACTCACCTATGGCTTGTAAACTGGACATTGTGATGTGAAGTTGAGTGTAAACACGAAAAGCATATGATGTTTTTTCATCAGTTTTGGAAGTGTCGTTTCGTGTATGTCGATTCGATTTGCGTATAAATCATTGGGCACAGAGTTCATCTGACAAGTTCTCTGCTGTAATGAGGTCGTAAACACACTCACGCTCGTTGACGCGATTTGAACGGAAGGATACCCACCCATTAAAATCCACCAGAAGATCTGGTCGAATGTGATTACGATGCCACGACTAGCTCTATCCTCGTGGAACAAACGGACTCTGCTCAACAGGAGAAAACCCTCAGCTCACTGGCGACATGATTCACTCATCTTGGACAAACATATACTGTACACCTCTCTCGGTGGAATTGACACATTATCTGTTTTTAGAGGTATAAGGGTACTGATTGAGCCGGCCGCTGATCGATAGGTACGGTAGCGGCGGCTGGTTTCCTGGCAAGCGGATGTTTCCTCGTGATAGATGGGAGAGGCTGGCTGAGCGGTCACGTCGATTGCCCAAGAGCTCACAACCAAAGTTGCGCCCGCTCGATCACAATGGTGTCCCTCTCCACTATCCTGCCCGCCTCCGCCCTCGTGCTGGCCGCTCTGGCAACGACCCAAGTGGACGCCCATGGCTACGTGCTCATCCCGGAGTCCGAGTTCACCAGCGGTGGAGCCAACTCGGCCTGGATCGTGCAGATCGACCCGCAGTTCGCCAGCGACGACTGGGACGGCAACAACAACCAGAGTGTGACCACCTGGAAGACGCTGGCGGCCGAGAACAGCGTGACCGACCTCCGCACGTTGTTGGACAGCGACACCTCGCTCTACGGCGCCGACTGCGGCTTCACGAACCCGGATGCCGATGCCAAGACGCCCCCGAACGACGGCACGGCTACGTTCTCGCGTGGCATGGTGCATGTGGTACGTTATGCTAGTATGAATGATCTCCGTTGACAGATGATCTGACAGAAATTTCAACTGTTCCTGTAGGGCCCTTGCGAGATCTGGTTGGACGACACCAAGGTCTTGACCAACGACAACTGCGAGTACGCCTACGGCACTGGTGAACAGGACGTCAAGTCCATTTTCCCGGTCGACTACTCCTCATGCTCGACGTCCGGCTGCATGCTGCGCTTCTACTGGCTGGCCTTCCAGGGCCTGAACAGCAAGACCGTGTGGCAAGTCTACAGTAAGTGGCTGCTCTCTTGATTCCCTGACTTTAAAGAGTTCGATGGCTGATTCTGCTCTGATTGATTTTAACAGAGGATTGCGTGCCTCTCACCGGCCCTGCCAGCTCGGATGGATCATCGACCACCACCACCACCGCGACCAGCAGTGCGACTTCGGCTACGACGAGCGCCAGCGCCTCGACTGCCGCCTCGGCCACTGAAGCCAGCGCTTCCTCTGCTGCTTCTGCCACCGCCGAATCCGCTTACTCTAGCGCTTCGACTGAGGCCAGTGCGTCCACTGAGTCTTCGGCTGCTTCCGAATCCACTTACTCCAGCGCCTCGGCCGAAGCTTCAGCTTCGACGGAGTCGTCAACCGAGGCCAGCGCCTCGACTGAAGCCGATGCCTCTTACGCCAGCGCTTCGACCGAAGCCAGTGCTTCCAGTGGTACGGAGACCACCACGTCGTCCGATGAATCCACGGCCTCGTCCACTGGGTCCAGCGCCGCCACCTCTACGGAATCCAGCGCTGCCGAAACCGAGGCGCCGGCCAGCACCACGGCCACGCCTACCGCCACCACGGCTGCACCGACCGCCTCCAGCAGCTCCTCGGACAAGTGCAACGTGCGCGCCCGCAAGTGAGTTAGCTGGAGTTAACTCGTCGAAAGCTGAGGTGCCCCACTCAGCTCTACCAATTTATGTAAAAACATGAATCAGTATGAAGCCTTTGATGGATGCTGGTTCAATATTGAATATGATTGCGGTCGTATGCAGTCGTATGCGTGAAAGATACTGTAGCTCCATACTTTACACCCACGAAACTGTAAGGTATTGTATCACTCTTGCCGTTGTCTTTGCCTGTCCACATGCCGTGAAAGACGCTCCAATAAATGGGAGATTTCTGGCAAAGAGGAGGCGCAGAGCAGGAAGCTGGAGCGGAGAAGGAAATCATCTTTTCCGGCGGACAAGAGGCAGCGTCAGGACTCACTCAGTCGAAGGCACTCTACAGGACCGCCTTGCCATGGTGTCTTGCTGGTGGTGCCGCGAAGGTTTTAAGCCCTCGCCCTCGCGAACGATAAGGTTTTTCCTCGTATAGATCGGATTCTTTGGCTGAGAGCACTGTGACGCCAACTTCAAGCCCCAGTTGCCTCGGTTGCCCAGCGCCATTGGTCAATCACCACGCTGAAGCGCGCCCCGACCAAGTTCGACGCCGCGCCAGCGCACGGGCAGGCATGCTCTCAAGATTTTAACCCGCCCTCCATCCCTTGGGGTAAGCCTCTCAAAACCAGACTCAACGCCAGCCTCTTCGTGGTTGGGCTTAAGCCTTGATTAATCTTTTCTACTCCCACGCTGTCGTTGTCCGTCTTGGAAATGCTGGTTCTCTGATCCACACTGCTGAAGAAGATCGCCATGTTGGCAACAATACCTTGTGAAGCTGACTTCGTGGCGTTTCTTGGGCGACTATCGGACAGCGTTCGTTTTGGATGCTGTTGTTGTTTAGCGAGCGCTCTGAAAACGCAATTGCTGTTTTAATAGTTGCTAAGGGTTTGATGAAGTTTGCTTGAAACCAAGCATGTTGATCGATGTCATTCGAGTTTATAGAAGCAGATATCTATTTCATATCTTTTCATGGACAAAACTTGTCAACATATATTGGCCACCAAAGGCATGGTGCTGTAACCACACAATTACGCGAGACACCTTAGTGACCGCCGCCAAAGCCGAACGACTGGCCGTTGGCACCCATGCCGCCCTGCGTCGATCCGCCGAAGCCGCTCGACTTGCCCGATGAAGTGCTGTTGGTCGAAGTGGAGGTCGACGTCGCCGTAGTCGAGGCCGAAGACGTGGAGGTCGAAGGCGCAGTCGTGGTGGCCGTGGGGGTCGACGAGGTGGATGAGGTGGACGAAGCCGTGGTGGACGAAGCCGTGGTGGTGGTATCATCGGCCTCGTTGGCCGTCGACGCACTGTTGGTGGTGGTCGAGGTGGTCGAGGTCGTGGAGCTGTCTGAGCTGGCAGGGCCCGTGAGAGGCACGCAGTCCTCTGTTGAGATCAAGCAAAACAGCGATCGTGGTCAGCAACCAACCTGGAACAAACATCAAGTCGAGGGAGAGCAGCCAACTTACTGTACACCTGCCACACGGTCGCGTCGTCCAGACCCTGGAAGGCCAGCCAGTAGAAGCGCAGCATGCAGCCCGATGACGAGCACGAGGAATAGTCGACCGGGAAGACTGACTTGACGTCCTGGTCATCGCCACCGTACGTGGCGTAGCAGTTGGTGTCCGTCATGACCTTGGTGTCATCGAGCCAGATCTCGCAAGGGCCCTATAGGAGAGATGAGATAGTGAGCACAAGGCAGGCATCCATTAACCGTTGGCACTGGTGTATTACGTACCACGTGAACCATGCCACGAGAGAATGTGGCCGTACCGTCCGTCGGGGGGTCCTTGGCCGTAGCGTCCGAGAGCGTGTAGCCGCACTCAGCACCGTAGGTCGAGGTGTCGCCGTCCAACAGCGTGCGGAGGTCGGTCACGCTGTTCTCCGAAGCGAGCGTCTCCCAGGTGGTCACACTCTGCTCGGTGTTGCCATCCCAGTCGTCGCTGGCGAATTGCGGATCGATCTGCACGATCCAGGCCGAGTTGGCCGAGCCATCGAACTCAGCGAGCGGGATGTACATGTAGCCGTGGGCGTCGACCTGGGTCGTGGCCAGAGCGGCGACCAGAAGGGCGGAGGTCGGGAGGATAGCGGAGAGAGACACCATTGTTGGAAGCTGCTTGAGTGGATTGCTGCAAATGCTGGAATGAGATTGAGCTGCCGGCCTGAGATCGGGCCCCAATCACTGGCGTCGCCAGACCATTGATGCGGAGGAATCAAACGCCGGTTCGTGCCCGACAGACGGCGAGCCATCAGGCCTTTACAGGCGCCCGCATGAAGATCCCGGGGCATCGGGAGATCAATGGAAGCGGCGGCCGAAGCTTGAGGATCGTGTTAGCACCGCCCACCGCCTCTTTCAAAAATCATTCCGAGACGTCAATAGAGAGAGGCCGCGGCTAAAAGGTGCAGGTAAAAGCGGTCATAGCCCGCGTAAAGGCCGGGCGAGCTACGTCGTCGTGACGAAGAGACTTTACGAAAAGAAGGTATACTATCTCACTTGAAATGTATACAGGAGGGGGAATTTTTAGCGTGTTTTGTAATATGATAAAAATGATCTCTTCTTTAGCTAACGCTTGTGCCAAACAGTGCAGCGATTTAGCGACAATTAGCTTGTCTACTGACAGAGTTTGGCTGGTCAACTTTTCGCGATTGTTGCTGCAAAATGATCAAGCTTCAAAGACGCATTTCGTTTGCGCTTCTACCGATTAAAAGACAGTTCCGATACCTAATGTGCGCATAAAGATAATTAATTATCATGCTGACAAGTTGGTCAATAGTGAAAAGCGAAGTCTACGTGTGGCAGTGGATTAACACATGAATGCACAAATGTTTCCATTACGCTTTACCTCATGCCAAATGCTCCAAGCGAAAGAAAGACATGAGGCACGACAGGATAGTCGCTACTAGATGCTCACCCACTAACCGTGCAGTTGGGGTCGCATGTGTGCCAGTGCTTGAGTGGGTGGTCCATGGTCAGCTGGTGATACCAAATGAAAATGCTCTGCGAGCGGATCTCAATGCAATTGACGACACTTCCTCTGATAATCAATACATGTTTGCGATCGTGCAATATGCGATCATAAAGGTGACTTTCGTTATCAGACGGATCTTGAAGAGCTCCTGTCCGCATTCGACTAACGGCACTCATCGCGTTGTGGAGACTTACGATTCGTCTTCATAACCACGAGCCACATCTCAGCGTGGTATCTCCTCGTCTCAATATGCTATTGTTGACTCCAGTGACTCCAGTTACGTTGCCTCCTGTTTCCATGCAATTGTTGATTGGGCCGAGGTTGCTCACTCAACGGCAGTTTCTATTCGCTTAGGGACTGCACCAGTCGTTGGGATTGCTCACGACCTCCCAGTCGTGGTCCAGACCACAGTCCTGACTCTGTTGTCGGCCCCAGTTGGCTGCATCCGTGTCGATGGTCAGGCGCTCAAAGTCCGACTGCGCCAGCACGTCCTGGTCCTCGTCGTCCTTCTCCTGCCAGTCCTGGTCGCTGCCGTCATTGCTGTCGTAGAACCCATCAGTCCCCTCGCCGTCTTCACTGTCCGACGCGTGTGGTTGAGCGTCCGCTGGCTTCTGCTGTTTGGGTCGTTGGTCCTGGCCACTGGATCCTGCCTCATTAATTGCGTCCATGGCGGCCTCCAACTGCAGCGCTTGGCTCCGAAGCACGACGTCCCGGATGGCGTTGGCTCTCGCTCTGCATCGCGTGTACTGCGGTTGCATCACAAGGTTCGCCAGGTGGTCGCGGTACGCGTCGTCCAGCACCACGATCGCGCGCAGAAGCTCCAGCGCCAGCAGCTGGATCTCTCGGTTCTCCTGCAGCATCAGGATGTCCCAGAGCAGCGTCAGGCCGCCGAACTCGAGCACAAATGCCATGGCGACCGCCTTCACGTGCCGCAGGAGCTGACACAGCACAATGGTCTGCTCTGGCGCAGCACCTAGGCGCAGAACGTCCGCCGCAGTGGCCACACAGAACGACGCCCCGTGGTGGTCGCCGCCCAGCTTCATGGACTCGGAGTCGCCGTACAGCGCTAGCAGGTTCTCATAGTAGATCACGTCCGTCGGGTGCTTGACCACTGTCTGCACGATCAGGTTCATCTGCAGCGCGTACTGCTGCCCAGCGGCTGCGATGCAGCAGAGCAGCTTGACCAGCAGGTCGGCCGTCTTGGCCTCCTTCTCGCAGCTAAGCGCGTTCACGAGCATCGCGAGCCCGCCGTCGTGTACCATGAGCTCGTAGTACGTCGCGCTACGATGGGGGCGCGCCAGCAGGAAGCGCAGCAGGTGGCGGCGGTTCACGGGCTCCGTCTCACTCCGGAAGGCTCGGAAGAGCGCTGTGAAGATGGGTCCGTACTGTGGCGGCATGGGGATCTTCATGCTGTCCTTGCTGTGCATGATGCGAGCCAGCAGCTCCCAGGTCATGGTGCGCCAGGCGCCATTGTCGTCCGCTGGGCGCTGGCCGGAAGAGCTCACGAGCAGCTCCGCCAGCACGCGCAGGCCGTCGCAGTCGATGAGCATGGCCTGCAGCATGCCGCTGTGGCGCCACAGATCCTTCAGCGCGGCCTCCTTGGCGTGGCTGGGCCCGCACTGCAGCGTGCGCACGCGTTCCTGTGCCTGCTGGGCCCAGTGGGGCTCCTTGGCGTCCTGGTCCATCGAGTCTTCTCCGCCTTCTTCCGGTGCGCGTCTCTCCATCGCTCGCTCGTACTGTATGAACCCAAGCACGCGCTTCCAGCGGAGATACCGGTTTCCCATTCTCGGTATCCGAGACAAAACCGATCGGATTGTATTGGGTTGAGTTATATGCGTATGGGTACAAAAGGATCACTTGCGCGAGGACGGAGCCGCTGGGTGGCCGCACGCAGCGCACGAGGAGACGCTGGGCTCGTTCACCAGTGTACAGAGGCTGCAGGACCACTGCTGGTGGCGCTGGAACTGCAGGCGCACGGGGTTAGGCGCCGTCCACAGCCGCTCCAGCACCTCGTAGAGCGTCTGCTTGCCCATGGCTTGGCCGTTGATGCCCACGAGCACATCGCCCTTCTCGATCGCGCCGCTGGCCTGTGCAGCCAACTTCTCGCCCACAGCGTTGGATTCGAAGCCTGTGACTACGAATGACCGGGCGGTTGCGTCGCTTGCCTTGACCTCTTTCGAAGGAGAGCCTTCCGCTTCGGCCAACACCAGACCAAGCCCCCCGTCTGCCGCCGAGAGCTCGACATTAAAGACGCGCAACGGGCTGGACGCAGGCGGAGGCGGGATTGCAGCAGGTTTGGCTGGTTGCACAGGTGGCTTGGGCGCAGGCTTGCTGCTGGCAATGCTGGGCGCAGGACTCGCAGTGGACTCATCAAAGTCCATGAAGATCAGATCCGGATTGATCTCCTTCTCCGCCTCCAGATTCAAATGATGCGTCGAGTACTCACGCGGACGCCGCATCGACATGCGCATGCCGTCCGACGTGAGGCTCACTGGAGGCGTAGTGCCCTTGCCCAGAATGGATTCCAGCCTCGAGAGCGTGTCCTTGGCTGAGTTGTGCATGGCGTGGAGATCGGTGTCGTGCCACCACGAGGACGGCGGGGCGTTATCTCGTGTTCCGTTGGCACCAGCTACAGGCATGGACATGGGTGCTGGCTTGGCGTAGGCTTCCGTGTTGATTGGGCTCATGGGGACCGAGCGCGGTGGACGCTGTGATGGCGCCAGCGCTTTCTCCGTGGTTTCGATGGGCTTTACAGGCTCCTTCTCTTGAGCCTGCTCCGCCTTCTTCTCCTCTTCATCGACCATGCCCTTCCACCACTGGTGAATCTCAGCGGCCGTCTTCTCCAGCTTCTGCTGGTCAATGTCTCGGCGCTCGTAGAACAGCAGCGTGGGCTGGTAGCCGCCTCGCTCCACACGCGAGCGCACGTCTTCCCACGTGCCCACGCGCTTGACGCGCGTGTCGTCGAAGAGGAACCAGCGCTCGTAGGTCACACCGTCCTCGACCGTGTGGCTGGCGAAGAACCCGACGTAGTGGCGGCCGTAGTAGCAGACCATGCCGCGGAACGAGTAGTCCGAGGACGTCTGTGACTGATCCAGGCGGAAGATCTTGCCCAGATCCAGCGACTGCGAGCTGCCCTTGGTCTTGCTGGCGCTCTGCGAGGACAGCAGGTCCATCCACGAGCGCACCTCGCTCTTGGTGACCTGGTCGCTGGACCAGATGATGCTGATGGCGAACACCATGGGCAGCGTGAGGATCCAGCGACCCAGCTGCATCTTGCCCGTCTTACAGCTGTCGCAGCGCGCGCCGCCGCCGTCCTCGAGCCCGTACGCGCCCTGGGCCTCGAGATGCAGCACCTCCTCAAGAGTCTTGTGCTTGGCGTGCTGCAGCAGCTCCTGCGCGTAGACTCGGTAGAGGAAGTCCGTGTTCATGAGCGGCTCAGTCGTCTCCCCGCACTTAGCGCAGCTCTTGAGCTCCATGAGGTTCATCTGGAACAGCAGATGCGCCACGCACTGCGGCTCGCAGATGATGGACGACGCGTCCTCCATGGTGGACTGCGACAGGTCCGTCGTCAGGCTGGCCACGGACGCGTCGTCCTTGCCCGAGCGGCGCAGCGTCAGCATGCGGTTGAACGTGTCGAAGTGCAGCACGTCCAGAATGGCCTCGAGCGTCTCCGTGGCGTCGTTCATGGCGCCCAGCGCGAACATGTCTCCCAGCGCCACGCGCACGCGGTCCACGGCCAGCACCGGGTCTTCGGCATACTGGTACAGGATGAAGACCTGCTCCAACTCGCAGAGCAGGCAGGGCGAGCTGTTGCCGGGGCTGGCCGACGACGTGAGCTTCTTCTCGGGCTTGCGCTGCTGGTGGTGCACGGCGTGGTCGCCCATGGTGATGAGCGCGCGGCAGGAGCGCACGTGCCAGAGGCTCTGGATGATGACGTTGAGGAAGCAGTTGTTCTCGCCCAGGTTGTTGCTCAGGCCCTTGCGGCGGCTCGAGGCGCGCAGCGTCACGGACGCCCGCATGGAGGACGTCGCCATGGAGATCTCTTGAGTAAAGCTTCTCGACTCAGACTCAGACACAAAAGCGCCCCCTGGAGCAGATATTATATTCCCTCGCAATAAAAGGCAGTATAGTGAAACAAAGTGCATATTACGTGTCTGTCGGTTGTGATAAATATTGGCTCGCTTATGTGGAAACCAAGGCTTTCACTCAAATATCCTTTGTGAACAGTTAACATTCCTGAGGAAAGACAGCGTTCACATCTCCAGATGGACGCTTCGATCGCAGCGACCTCCGCCAAGCAGGTTGGATATTGCGTCCGCTCTGCTTGACACGGAAAAACGTGGCGACCAGCCGCTCGAACGAAGCGGGTCGCGGAAGAGCTTCTCATGGCTCCGTTGGAACCCGTTCGCAGCTATCGCGGCGCAGTATGACACTCAGAATGGAAAGGTCTGAGGCAACCACTTGAGAATGTTCAAGCAATCAAGCACATCCAAGTTGGCCATAACACGCAGCGCTCTCAAAAGCAAGCGAGGTGCATCCTTCAGTCCAATTCTCATGAAGCCAAACAAACGATATCCACATGTCCTTTGCTGGCAGCTTCATCCATACTGTGGCACCAGCCGCATTGTCCATGGCAGCAGTGGTGTATGCACTTCCTTGCTCTTGAAGCCACTGGAACACATGAGGTTACTATCGAATCCATGATACGCGACTGGTTGACTTCTCCCTTGCTGAGGAGCTACTGAATGACGTCGAAGTGAGCATTCTTGACTGCCACTTCAACTGAATCCAAACTGCAATTGCCCTCAGCACCAAGCCACTTGAGGCTAAACGATCAAAGCGTTTGTACAGCAGCAGCTTCACGATCTCCGTGTGCCCGGAAGTAAGTGCTCTCCCAGCCATTCCACCACACTGGCGCTCGTATTGGGCGCTTCGGCAATCATGAGTTCGTCCGGAAGGCTTCCTAGCGCCAGCATCCACTGCAGCAAATGCACGTGGCCCTCTCGCACAGCAACATCGAAGATCTTAGGCATGGCGAGGTTCTGCGCCTCCGGAAGGTACGTGAACCAGGCCAGGATGAGCTCCAGGCTGCCGATCTTGGCCGATTCGAAGACGCCGGCGAGGAACCGCGCTTCCAGAAACTCCCTGGACACACTTTGGTCCGGCTGCTTGCGTCTATCCTCAAGCGCCTGAGCTGCAAACCAGCGCACTTTGTAGGGGAGCTGGTCCTGCGTGGCCGTCTCCAGACTGCCGCTGGGGCTGAGCAGCAGCAGCTCAGAGATCTGCTGTGTAGCATGAACCAGCGCCAGCACTCATGGGTCCATGTGCCGAAGCAACATCTCCAGCGCCTTGAGAGCTGCTTGGACGGAGCGGCGTACGCAGCAGCAGCATTCAGTTGGTCTCCATGCCTTCCTCAATGGTTGCTGCAACATTTGTTGCACTTGCTATTCCACCTTCGGACGACATTATCTTACTTCTGATTCGAAATGGCACGTTGCACGAATGTAATTGATGTGGGCCACTTGACAAACGCTTATCGGGGCCTTTTGCGTTGAGGAAGGAAAATGCTGCGGGCCAAAGTGCTGCCGGACGTGCTGGGCCAGATCGTGGGCGATGGCATCAGCGCCTGCATGTGCGTGGATCAGCTCTTTATGAATCATGTTTACCTATCTCTGGGTGACCATGCTGCTGCTGCTGTTGTGACGCTTTTGATGCCAGGCTCGTGACGCTGGACGGTGCGCTCATGGGCGCCGTGGGCCAGGTGGACGACGTGGAGCAAAAGGTCGTGGGCGCCATCGCGTCGCACACGTGGGGGGAGTACGTGCACGCCAGCAAGGAGTTCAACGCGGACAACGCGCTGCAGTACCTGGTCGTGGAGCTAGAGGTGCGTCCATGGCGCTTCTGCGTTCTCTCTTTCTCTCTGGTCTGCTCACCTTGCGGCGCGTACAGAAAGGAACGCTGGGCATGACGGC
The DNA here is from genome assembly GCA_023334555.1 of Elongisporangium undulatum. NCBI lineage: Eukaryota > Oomycota > Peronosporomycetes > Pythiales > Pythiaceae > Elongisporangium > Elongisporangium undulatum. The sequence continues at coordinate 35,480 of JAADVF010000043.1, forward strand.
GGCTGGCAAGGGCTTCCTGCTGTGCGCCTACTCCAACGGTGAAGCGCCCGCCGGTCTCTTGAAGAACAAGGTACGAGCAGCTTCTCTGTCCCCATGGACCTGCTGCATGCAAGGCTCACGTGTGCATCTCGTAGGTCGAGGCCCTGGGCGCATATCTGACCCCGTCGCTGGACCAGATCGACGTATAGAGAGCCACTTGAAACGATTCAACACACGTGCTTTGTCGCTTAGCTACGCTGTCTACGAGTCCTGTTTGTGACTCTCCCTGTAAGGCGAGTCGACTAGCTTTGCATGACAGTCTACCTGCACCCGTACTTGAGCTCACTGCATAGGGCACGTGAACTCACCCAGCAGCGCTCACGACTGCGTGTCATTGCTGTGCGTAGGAATGGCTCTCACAATGACACGAGCACATTCCTTGGCCATGGCCTCGTCTGGCCCCGGCAATCGACCGATACTGATCGTGGAGCAGCTCCACGATCTCTGCCAGACGAGAGCGTCAGGAATCAGATCAACACGTCTCTGTCGCTTGATGCGCTTGCGGACGTACGGTACTTAGAACGCTTCCGCTGCGTCTGACTCGGTCATGCATTTGCCAATGAACTCAAACGCTTGCGTCCGGGGATTCAGATTCCGCTCCTGAATCCACAGTTTTCCTGCAACCAGTAGAAGCTCCACACGTCCGTCAGATTGGTCGGCGAGGCACAAGAACGCAACATGGGCGCAGCGATCCACTTCCCAATGGCGATCGGCTGCGCGCAGTCTTGCATTTTGCTCTGCGCATTCAAAAGATGTTGAGACTTGACTTGGATCAGCAGACGCACGTTTCGGAGGATTCTCGTTCGAGTTCTGCTTGCCTTGATAAACACAGCAGCTCTTTCTGACAAGCGGAATGGGAGAAACTCGTCGTCAATGCTGAGCAAATCGTGGCTGCTGTGGACATCAACCAGCTGAAAGCGAGACAGTAGCTGTCCACGTGCTTGTGCAGGTAATCCAAGTAAGTTAGGCTGTCTTCATCTTGATCTAGCCATTTGTATCGTAGTGCCTGGTCATCGACTTAATCGTTTGCCACCTCGTTCACTTCCAAACACAGAGCCCTCAGGTGAAAGTCGTCTAGCGAGGCGCTTGTCCAGCCAGAACGTGAACGTAGGGTGACGTCACCGTCCATGGACCCGGTTTGACACGTCAGCCCTGTAGAGTTATCGCGAGATCCGCGTTGCCCCGCTGTGTCAGATGATGGCAGTCTGAATGAGAGCTTGCAGGTTCTACTTGCGCGACACCAACTTGAGCTCACAGCGAACGACAAGGGGCAAAATAACCAAAGTGGAGATAAGCTGAAAAACAGCTAAGTAGACGAAAACAATTGTATCACTCACTCACTGGTGGCTCATACAGTTCGTCGGTCTCACGACTGTAGATCGGGATGGTCCGTACAATGGCCTTGGCATATGCCTGCGCCATTTCCATGTCGGGATCGATACTGCTCCATAATCTCTTCCAAGCAGGATAATCCGCTACCACCTTCAGGGATTACATCGAGAAGCTTCCTCCGTTTAACGCTTTTCTCCACGTACGAAGGTTGGAATCCATCGGTCTCGCCGTCTTTCGCCTTGGCCACACACCTCCCGATAAAAGCAAACGCGTTGCTGGGGTGCTTCAGATTCAGCTCTCGAATGACGCCTCGCTCGCCAAACCAGCAGAAATCGTCAGATTGGTGAGCAGCACAACAGGCGATGCCTCTGGTCGGAGCAATCCAGTCGCAACCAATTGTCCAATTGCAATTGCCTGCAAGGGTTTTCGGTGTTCTCCATCTTCTGGCTTCAAGACTCTCTTTCTTGACCTCGATGAGCATGGAAACCCCTTGGAGATTATAACCTTCATAGCCTTCCTCCATGATCAACGCATCGGTCGTCCCCTTCAAGGCAAACGGGAGACGATCGTCGTTCACGTCCAACAGCTGGCGCATCAGGTGAACGTCGACCAGTTTCAAGCGAGGCTTTGAGTTCTCGTCTAAAAAGTAGCATTTCAAGTGCGTGTGGAGATAATCCATGTACGCTTTCACGTACTCATCGTCATCGTCATTGCGGAGCAGCCAATCGTACTTGAGGTGATCGTCTGATACGTCTGCTTTCAACTCATAAACGGACAAATTCAGCGCATTCCTCAATACACCTCCTTTACCACTCGTCAGACTCGAGATGGCCACAGATTTTCGCTCTCCAGACGTTCTCAACTCGGTAACATCGGCCAAAATAGCGTCTTGTTTCCGACTTAGCTCAGTGATTGCCGTAAGAATCGGTGACTCCGCCAAGCTAATTGCAGTTGGGTCTGGCGGTGCGCAAGCACTTGGAGTTCTCCACGCACTCGCTTCTCTGGAAATTCGTAGTCCCCAACTCGGTAGGCCGAGATCATCTCCGACTCATCCATCACCCAGATACTTGGCGCGCAGTTCCTCCGGTGCGTCCTGCTTCGATAACAAGACTAGATCTGGGTCGTTGAAGAGCAACCACTTGCCATCGTCCTTCTTGGCCACAAACAGTCGCAGGCTGTCGGCTGCGGAGGAGTATCGCTTCTTTTCCGCGATCTTGTCCTTCACTTGCGCAACGAATGTCGATAGTTCCCACTCTACGGCCACCATACTCCTATCTCTAGCGACCACGCAGAGCAGCACCAGCATGAAACTGTTGGCTGTCGTTGGAGTTCTGGACGCCATGACGCAGGACGGTGGTTCAAAAACGTCTCTCTCTTGTTTGCATTATGTAGCCATGCCGTAACATGCTTCTCTTTGTATCTAGGCTAAAGGCGGTAGTCGTCTATGGAGCGGCCGACCTGCGCGAGGCGCTTGTCCAGCCAGAGCGTGGACGCGGGCGTGAGGCCGCCGTCCATGGACTCGAGGATCTGCAGCAGTCGCTTGGTCTCAGCCGTGTCCTTCGCCAGCAACAGCCGCGCGAACAGCGGCACGACAGTCTTGGCGGCCGGCTTGACGCCGTAGAGGTTGTACCAGTCCTGCAGGAACGTCGCCAGGTCCGCGAGCGTGGAGGGCGCTCCGCTGCCGGTCGCGAGGGCGCGGCTTCCGCTGGTGTCCTCGTCGTCGAAGGCAAGCTCGTGGCCGAAGAGCAGCTCCTCTTCGATCGTGGCCGTGTCGGACGTGCGCAGCAGACCGTCCACCTCGGCGTGCAGATCGCCTTCCTGCTGCGGCTGCTGTTCATGCTGGTCGTCCAGGCCGGCCTCGCCCTCCGACGCCTTGGCCACCATCTCGTGCATCACGCCAATCACGATGCGATGCAGCGCCGTGGCCGACGGCGCCATGCCAGCGTTGTGCATCTCCTGCAGCAGCGCGTAGGCGCCCTGGACGTCGCGCTGCACGACGCGCGAGAAGATGAGCAGATCGTACTCGCGAGCATCCAACTGCTTGACGCCCAACAGCCGCTTCTTCTGGTCCACGATGCGCTGCGCGTCCTCGGGGCGCCAGAAGAGCACAGCCGTCTGGATGGCCAGGAAGAACAGCTCGTCCAGCTGCGCGCGGTCCAGGCTCTCGACGTTCTCCTTGCGTGAGATCAGCTTGATTTGCTGGAACACGCGGCGCATGACCTGCGGCGCGATGTCGCTGCGGCGGTGGCGCAGACGCGGCTCGTACCGCTTGGCGCAGGTCATGTACTGCTGCATGAGCTTCACGCTAACATCCAGATCGCCGTCCACGTCATAGTCCGCCACACCGGCGTCCACGAGCTTCTCGATGACCGAGTCTGTGGTGGCGTCGGCCCGCTCGAAGCGCTGCTGGATGATCAGCTGGTAGCTCTTGAGCAGCCGAGCGCTCTCCAGACGCCGCGCGAGCTCGCGGATCTTGTAGTCATTGCCAGCCGCCTTGACGCGGCCGTGCGCGGCCTCAAGTCGCTCGTCGTCCGCATCGCCATCCTCGCTCTGCGAGACAGGAGCCTTAGCAGCAGCCGAGGAGCTGCGGGCCTCGTTCAACATGCGCTTGTGGAGCCGAGCGAGCTCCACCACGCGCTGCGAGCGAGAGACCTCGCGGGAGTTGGCGCGGGCCTGCACCACGTCCTCCGACAGGTCCAGGATGTCCAGCTGCGACCATGAGAAGAGCTCCAACGCGCTCAGGAACACATCCTTCTTGAGCGCCTCGGCCACAGGCGCCATGGCCACGTACTGGTCCAGCACCTGCAGCGTGTTGGCTTCGAGCCCGCAGGTCGCAGCCGCCTTGGCGCGCAGCGCGTAGACCTGTTCATGCTCTTCCACGGACGCGAAAACGAACTTGGGGAACGCGCGCTTGAGCTGCTTCTCCACGAACAGGTAGATCTTCTGCAGCTCCTCGACGTCGCGCGCCTTCACGGACGCCGTGCGGTCCGAGAAGCGGTCCGTGAACGAGTTGCACACAGCCTTCATGGCGCTGGTCCAGATCAGATGCACGGCATGGCTGTGCTTGGCCGCGATTTCAGGGTCGTGCGTCGGGTTGGCCGTGAGGTCGAAGGCCAGGCCGGACTTCATGAGCTGGCTCACGGTCGCGGGGATCGACGTCCAGCGCGCGCCTTGCAGTAGTGCCAGGTACGTATCCAGATCCGCCGGAATGGAGCGCTGCACCATGAGCTGCAGGATGTCCTTGAAGGCCACGCCGTTGGACGCGTACACGCGCAACGCCTGGTGGAACGGCAGCAGACTGCGCTGCGGCTGGGCCACGTTCTGCTCGTAGTCGTTCAGCTGGGCCTCCACGCCCTCGATCAGCTGCTGCTGGAACAGCTTGCGCTCCATGCGCGTCTTGCGGTGGTGCGGGTTCTCCTCGCAACGCACGATCTCCAGCACGTCGCGCTCCCACGAACGTTCGGACACGAGCGACGCGAGCTGCTCCACCGACGGATTGGCGGCCTGCTCGATCAGCTCCAGCGCCACGTTGCGGATTAGGTACTGGTACGTCGCGTCCGTGGGCACGAAGCCCAGGTGCTTGAGCTGCTGGGCCAGCGCCGTGGCCAAATCGAACTGGCGCTGCTTGGACGCGATGGCCACGCCGCTCTCGTACGCGCGACGGATCTCGTCCACCAGCAGCGGCTGCAGCACTGAATCGCTCACTGTCACGCGTGCGCAATAGTCGGTCATCTGCTGGCGCCACTGGTCCACGAGCGATTCCACTGTCGTGACGGAAGCCTGCTCGCGATCATTGCGCAATGCGTTGCACAGACGGCGAAGGTCCTGCACCAAGCTCTCCTGGGTCTGACAGCGAGCCACAACCTGTCATTTACGGATGCAAGGGGAGGGATGGCAATGCAGCAGCAGCGCACGTACCAGCGGTACCAGCGAAGGCGGCGTTGCGGAGGAGCTGGCAGCCGCGGACGAGACGTTCGCGGGCGGGAGTTCCGCAGACAGTGGGCCCGTGAGCACCGCCGAGCTGAAGCGCGCCTGGAGCGCGTCCCTCGAGAGAACGCGGCTGACCGAGCGCACGGACGCAGCAGCCTTCGGTGCCCGACGCACGCCCTGACGCACCACGCGTTGCATCATTTCCAGCCAGACAATGGAGCTGGCGCGTGCCCTGGGGTCGAGAGATTGGCTATGCGGAGGTTGCACGAAGGTAACCCAGCCACCTGCCGCATTACTGGCCAGTCTATATCAGGATGCTGCTGTTAAACATGGCGCTACAGCTCATGGGGCTGGCCGCCTGGGCCGCCGTGCTGCTGGTCAACGCCGGCTGCGTGCTGGGGGCCGTGCTGGGCGCCGCCATGATCACCCAGTACCTGGAGTTCGGTGTGCTCTCGACCATCGACCGCTACGGCTGGTACCAGACGCTCGCACCCGCCACGCTGCGAGAGCGCTTCTACCAGGTCTATTGGAGCGCCACCGTGGCGTTCGTGCTGGGATCGGCCGCCTGGGTTTACTTCACGGAGCGCTCTTCGTCCAAGGTGCTCTACGGCGTGGGCTTCTTCCTGCTTTGGGAGCTGCTGCAGCTGGCGCTGGCGCTGCTGCTGAGCTCCTGGGAGGACGTGTTCCCCAAGCTCCCAGCGCAGCGACTCCGGCCATGGGTGCGCTCGCTGGCCGCCAGACTCACGACACTCAAGACGACTGCATGAAGACACACTACAGACCTGGAAGGAAGCCAGCGCATGCGATATGTAAGAAGGAAGAGCGATGCCAATATACCGAGGAATTGTCCATAGAGCTCTATCGGTTGCGCTTTGATTCGTGTATTCAACCGCTTGTCACTGCTGCTTGGCCTTAGGCTGTGTCACCACAGCCAGCTGTGAAGCGTCAGTAGGAGCTACTGCAGCACTAGCCGTCTCGTATTCGCTCTCGCTGGACTGCTCCACAACCGCCACGGCGTTGGTTGTCGCGACTTCGGCCGCCACTTCCTTCTGTTCTTCCTGCGCTTCGGCCGCGATCATTTCCTCACGGATCTTCTGGAAGTCAGCGTACGTGACTTGGTCTGTGATGAGCTGGTGCGCCACTGAGGGCACAAGGCTCGAGATCTCGTGGCTCGGGAAGCCCTTGGTCTCCAGCTGCTGGCGCATGTTGCGCGTGATCATGAACGGCACGGCCACCTTCATGGCCGGGTTCGTGCGGCCCTCGCCGTACCAGAAACGCTCGGCCCACTTGGATCCGTCATAGTGCCACTTGTTCACGTAATACCGGCTGAGCTGTTGCCATCGCTGCACGCGCTGGACCAACTTGCTGCTCATGATCTCGTTTCCTGCCCACACAAATGGAGGTGTACCTCTTCCAGTGGTACATAAAGATGTCGCTCGATCCCTTGCAAACCTGATTCGACGTGATCATCTACGCAAGGATGGGCTGTACCATCTCAGCTGGTACCAGACTGATAAGAGTGGGACCCAGCGGAGCCAAAGGCTTTTCCCTAACCACAATCGAATACCCGCAGCTGGCTCAGGGGTTCACCTAGCCCCTGTTTCGTTAAAATCTGCGGGAAGCCGGGGAGCGCGAACGCCCTTGGGATGGCTGCATGTCATGGCGTGAGTACAGTACGCCCCGAAGCACTTGACGCATAGATCCGCGCAATACACATACATCTTCACAGCCACAAGACGAGCACTTTAACGTCGATCTCTTTCCAGTGCACCCAGACGCCCGCCATTCGGTTCAGTCACCAGTCGCTCGTGCACCAGAGTGTGCTCAACGGTTCATCAGGTGTAGGTCTGTGGTCCCTAGCCTCTGATAACAAGTGTTCTTATTGGTGGAAAATAAATCCACGGCCGCCGCAAAAGAAAAAAGACAGTTCTGGCTGTTTATTGGGGTCGCACTTAAGCGGATCGGTCCGCCTTCCTCCAGCGCCGCCTGCACGCAGTCTCCATCGGTCTCGCTCTCATGACGTCGCTCTTCGGGCAGGAGCTGAGCCCCGGCATGACGGCGCTGGTCTACATCGTGCTGGCGCTGGCGCTGCTCATCCTGGGCGGCAGCATCTACTATTACTGGAGCTACGCGCGCAAGATCGAGCGCTTCCTGGCGCGCGACAATGTGAACAACAACATGATGCGGCAGGATCTCGTCGACAGGTGCGTGTGGCGTCGTCTTCGAGCAACAGGATCGCATTCGCGCCACGTGGAAGAGAAATACTGACGCTGTGTGTGTATGTGTGTATCTAGTTTCGTGGACCGCGGCGAGGAGGAGTGGCCGTGCTCGATCTGCTTCCACGACAACCATCCGGACAAGACGACATGCGTCATGTGCGGCACGCCGCAAGGTGCGATACCATAACTCTCTCTTGTGTGTCAGGGTGCTCATCTGTGCTCCTCTCTATCTGCAGTCGTGGGCATGATGAGTCCGTCCATCACACGCGCCTCGGGCCTGCGCAAGAAGGACCTGCTGCGGTCCAACTCGAGCATGCTCAACCAGCAGTCGCGCGTGCGCTCCTTCCACGTGCGCCGGCTCAAGCAGATGGACCTCACGTCGCGCCAGAAGGCCGCCGTGCGGAGGCATCTCTGGAAGCGCAAGCGTGGTGTGGACGGCGTCATGCGCTGGGTTCGCATTGACGCGCAGCACAGCGAAGCCTACGCCGACCTGAGCACGCCCAAGCACGACAGCTCGGACACGCGCAGCCGCTCGTCGTCGTCGTCCTCTCTGAAAGAACACAACGCGCACATCGCGCTGGCGCTGCGCGACTTTGGCGAGGACGAGAGCCTGGCCGACTTCAACCCGAAGCCGTCGTTCTCGGAGCCGCTGCGCGCCACGGCGCTCAAGAAGCTGGAAGAGGCCGAGGACCGCATGTCGCTGGCTCACCACCCGTTCCAGAACCCGTACAACAAGATGTCGTCGCTCCCAACGCTGCAGGAGTCCGAGACGGACGACGAGGACGACATGCGGCGCATGAACTACACGGCCGTGTCCACGGGCTACGTGCGCCACGAGAACGAGGCCGGCGGCTTCGAGTGGGCCCCGGCGGGCGATGTGCCGATCCTGGCGTCCACGCGCGTGATCCAGACCGACGAGGACCTGGAGGAGATCGCCGCGCTGACGTTCCACGAGAAGAACCGGTGGTTCCTCAAGGAGGTGCAGAAGCGCTGGCGAAGCTACGACGAAGGTCACATCCAATTCGGTACGCTCTCTCAATCGCTGTCTACTGTTGTCTACTGTCATAGCTGACTGACCCCATCGCTCTCTCTTGCTTGCTGCCTTCCAGTCGTGCGTCGTGAGCATTTGGTGCCGGACTCCATGGAGCAGATGCTCAAGTGTCCGCCCAGTCGCTTCTGGGAACGCCTGCGCATCTACTTTGAGAACGAGCCAGGTCTGGATGCTGGCGGACTGATCCGCGAGTGGTACGAGCTGCTGAGCGAGTCGCTGTTCAACGACCAGTTCGGGCTGTTCATCCCGACCAAGGGCGAGAACCTGGGCTACTGGATCAACCCGGCGTCCGGCGTCAAGGTGAAGAACCACCTGACGTACTTTGAGTTCGTGGGCCGGCTCCTGGCCAAGGCGCTGATCGAGGGCTACAACATGAAGATGTCGCTGTCGCTGCCGCTGATCAAGCACATGCTGGGCGTGCCCATCTCGTTCTCGGACCTGGAGTTCCTGGACGAAGACCTGTACAAGAACGCCATGTGGATGAAGAAGAACGACCACGCCGAGCTGCTCAACATCGACTTCACGGTCCAGGTCATGACGTCCGAGGGCAAGTCGTCCACGGTCGAGCTCGTCAAGGGCGGCAGCAACATCGACGTCACGGACGCCAACAAGAAGGAGTACCTGGAGCTGCTGCTCAAGCACTACATGTTCAACAGCATCTCGGACCAGCTCGGCGCGCTGCTCAAGGGCTTCTACGACGTCGTGCCGGCCTATCTCGTGAGCGTGTTCGACTACCAGGAGTTTGATCTGCTGCTCTCAGGCATCCCAGACATCGACGTGAACGACTGGTACACGCACAGCGAAGTGCGCTGGATCAAGCTGGAGAAGCCGTCGGCTGCCGAGCAGCGCGTGCTGGAGTGGTTTTGGGAAGTGCTCGGCGCATTCACGGCCGAAGAGCGCGCGCGTCTGCTGCAATTCGCCACCGGAACGTCGCGCGTCCCCGTGCAGGGTTTCAAGGCGCTGATGAGCAGCGACGGCCGCGTGCGACGGTTTACGATTCAGTTCGTACAACGAGGCCCGCCGCCCACGGGACTAATGCCCAAGGGCCACACGTGCTTCAACCGCATCGATCTACCGCTGTACCAGAGCATGGACGAGCTCATGAACTACCTCACGCTCGTGATCAACATGGAAATCGCCGGCTTCTGGCTCGAATAGACCGCTTCGAGACGGACGTTTAGCTTATAAATATATTGCCGGGAGTGCGTTGCGTGCGTGAATTCCACTGCGTTTGTATCATTTGTGCACCACGAAGCAGCTCGAGGGCATGCGCTGCACCAGGCTCTCCACGTCTCCGTAGCGCAGCAGCAGCGCACTGCAGATGTCGTCCGTGTGGTGCTCGCCGTTCATCATGGCCAGCACGTCCTTCTCCATCGGGTTGGGATTCTTCACGATGCCACCGCTCCCGCGTTTGGACGCCTTGCTGGACAACACGCCGCCATTGCTGTTACCATTGCTGCCGTTCGCGCCATTCGAGGACGAGCTGCTGGCCGCCGCGGCGTTCGGGGGTGGAGTGAGCACCGCCGGCGACGGCGAGTTGGTCAGCACGTAAGCGCGCTGAGGCGGCGACGGCGCCGCGGCGATGGAGTGGATTGGATAGCGATGCACGCGACGCAGAAAGCCGTGGATGAGCCCAAAGGTGACGAAGCGGCGCACATCGATGGCCGCGAGCGATTCGGCGTAGACGACGCAGAAGTCGCTCATGCGCAGACTGGGCTGCATGGAGCAGTAGAGCGCGAAGATGATCTTGTTGAACGACGGCGGGTGGCGGCCCGACTTGGTGATGTACACGGCACACTCGGCCTGCAGCTTGGCGTCAGCAGCCAGCGCCGCGATGCGCGGCGTGGTTGCGTAGATGTTGGAGTGCAGGAAGATGTCGATCATGGTCACGCAGCCGTAGTAGAGCAGCTGGCGGATGCACTTCTTGACGATTGCCAGCTCCACGTCGGCCTCGAGGCTGATGCGCTTGACGTACTTGACGCCGTCGATGAACGGCACGATCTGCTGCAGCGCCAGATCCCACTCGGCTGCACATATCCCACCACCAGCGCATTAGCCGCTGTTGCCATCCATGAGAAGCCAGCTATCAACGACTACACTCACCACTGGTCTCGAGCAGCAGCCGCAGGTCGCGGATGGCCACGGGCACCTGGTAGTCGGCCACGGGCGCCGGGTCCTGCAGCTTGGGGAACAGCTTGAGGTTGATCACGTTGGCCTCGTCCACGGGGATCGTGCACTCGCCGTGGCGCGTGAGGTCGCGCAGGATCTGCGGCAGGATGGCGGACAGCTGCGCCTTGCGGTCCGCGCTGTACAGGAAGCCGCTCTCGCGCTCCATGTTCTCCACGAGCGTACCCAGCTTGCGCAGGATGGGGCGGTAGGCCTCCGTCTGCACGTGCTCGTCGAACACGAAGCCGATGTTGAACAGCAGCGCGTTGCGGTGGTACTTGTCGTCCTCGATGCACACGGGATAGCCCACAATCTTGAGGCCTTGCACGCAGACTGAAGGGCTTTATCAGCCTCTGAACACATACAGTAGGCTTTATAGGACGTACGCACCCGTGATGATCTTGCCACACAGCGCCTTGTCGATGATGATGTAGCCCGAGACCGAGTCGAACGCCTCGTTGCTCAGCACACTGCGTTACAACCAGAGCAAATCAGACACCCCAACCGACACCAGTGGGATCACCAGACGACGGAGAACATGGGAACATACTTTGGAGGCGCCTGGAACACGATCTGCGGCCCTGCGATGTTGTCAAACTCCGAGTAGAAAAGCCCCCGCAGCGCCATGTCGGGCGATCGCTCTCTTGAGCTTCCAGCAAATGCGAACTTAACCAAGGGAGCACTATTCGAAGCCTTTTCACTCGGGTTTTAAACCCATCCCCAGAAGATAACCCGACCCGGGTCGGAGAAAGCAGCAGGCAGGGTAGCTCCAGTGGCGCCATTTGCTGTGACTCAATGGATGCACATACGGTAAGCAGCCGACAAGCCCCGCTTCTCTCTGTGGCGCAGACCATGGGCCTGTAGCGGAGCCCAGGCTCCCAGAGCGGCTGCGTGAGCATATCGTCCGGGTCTCTGGAGTTTGGTATCGTCTGATTCGGCTTGGTGTGTGAGCAGGTGACGGTCCAGCTGAGCGGCCTGACCGAGCACTTGGGCTGCGTGCTCTGCAAAGGGCTGCTGCGGCATGCGCAGACGCTGCCCGAGTGCATGCACTCGTGTACGTACAAGCAATTGACTGCGTGTGCCTGGTGAGGGTCTCTGACGCTGGTCGGCTGCTAGAACAGTCTGCAAGAGCTGCATCTACCGCCACTTCGTGGTCAAGGGCCGGAGCTACTGCCCGCAATGCAACACGGAGCTCAAGCCACGACCCATCACGACGCTCATGTAAGTCTGCCGAGTCTCTCTTTGCTGCTTCTCCATAGTGTTAGGACTGACTCGGTGGCTGTGGCTGCCAACAGCTCGGACCAGCAGCTGCAGGACATCGTGGACCGCATCTTCCCGGAGTTCAAGGAGCAGGAAGTGGAGCTGCGGAAGCAGTTCTACGAGCAGCACGGCTTCAACAAGAAGCCGGAGGTCGCGTTGGCCGCCATGCGCGCGTCCGCGGAAGCAGCGAAAGCCACTGCATCAGCGAGTGGGCCCGCTGGTGCCAAGACGCCGAGCCGCTCGGTCATGATCGAGGTGCGTCCGTTCAAAGATACCAAGCTGGAGACGCCGCTGCCAGAGCTGGCGCATCCATTCTTGCACGTGGACGAGTCCTTCAAGGTGAGTGCGCTGGAGCTGAAGAGTTGGGAGCGCTGCTGTCTGACTGACGCTCGGCTTCAACTGTAGATGGTGAATCTGCAGAAGGCGATTCGCAAGCAGCTCAAGCTGGAAGACCAGGCGGAGATCGAGATCTCGTGTCTGGGCGCCACAGTCGGCCCCGAGCTCTCGGTGCTCTTCATCCAGCGCACGATCTGGCACCGACAGCGACCGAACGCGCACCTCGAGCTGCAGTATCGCTGCATTGGGTAGCTGGTCCGCCACCAGAGTGTATTATTATCAATCGTTCCTGTTTGCCCTTGTATGTCTGCTGCTTGGTTCCGGCTGCGCGTCTCTGCGGAATGGCAGCGCCTGCCGCTGCTGATGGTTGCGCTTGTCTTGTAGGATGTTGCGCAACAACCGCCGCTTGTAGTTGGCCCACTGCGTCTCGTTGGCGCGTTGCGTGAGCATGTCATTGCTCCACAGAGGCGGGTGGAAGTCCTCCTCAGTCCACGAATACGTCTTCTTGCTCTTGATCGCAGCCGCTGGGGCGCTCATGGTTGAAGATGCAGCTGAAGCCGCTCGCTGCATGTTGCGGTGCAGGACCGTCCGAGCGGCAACACTCAGCGACTCGGAGAGATCACTGGACGACACGAACAATACCTCGGCCGAAGAGCAGGTCACCAGTGCGCTCTTAGCGCAGGAGACACCGTGACTCACAGCCACAGCAGCAGATCCATCGCCCGGATGACGTGGCGGAATCCAGGACGAGCAAGCGCAGAAGAAGCCTCCGCGCTGGATCGTTGTGGCTGCGATCGTAGACGGAGCTGCTGCCTTGACGCGCATCACAGCTCTTCGCCCCGGCGCCTGATGCAGTGCGGCCACCTGCTTCATCTTGCGCAGCTCCGCTAGCGCCGTGGGGATAAAGTCCTGCGACAGAAAGCCATGCACGACGCTGCTGACATGCACAAACCCCAGCGGATCGTCCACGAACTCCAGCTGCACGAAGAATTGTCGCCCGCTTCGCTCCTGCTCGGTCGGAGCTACAGCGAGGGAGCCGCAGAGCTTGAAAGCAATCGAGAGATCGGTCGCGAGTGGGAGCCCCGACGGTGCGATCTGGCAGACCTGACCAGTGCGAACGACGATCAAGCCGTCCACCTTTTGCCCCTCGGTGCATACGGCTTTGGAGCCGACGATCTTGATCTGTTTGGCCTAGCACAAGCACGTGGGGGGTGAGCATGAGCAACTCAAGGCACTTGCCAGCTGAACTCGCAAGGCCGTTCGTACTCGAAGCGCTGCGCTGCGAATCTCTGCGCGGGCGATGCCCTGGAACAGCGCCGTCATGGAGAGAAACCCCGCGATCTGGTCACACTGCGCATTCCGATGGGTCAGTCTCAATGGGGAACTCTCAAGATACTATATCCAGTCTCGTGCCTCGACTCTCCGTTGTGCATCCTCAATCTGTTGCAAGTGGTCCCAGGAAAGCGCCAGGACATCGCAGTTGGGCTCGGCTGTGATGACCGAGTACGTGCTACGAAGTGAGAAGATGGAGAGCGTCAACAGCCAACGAAGAAGCCATGGAGTGAGTTCCTACCGCAATGCGCTGGAAAAGCGTCCTTGGAAGCCCACGAGCATGCCTTCGCTGATATCGCAGACGCGCATCTGGTTCCCGCCCCACGTTCTTTGGTTGGGAAGCGGAGGCTTGGCGATCTGAACACCGTCTTGAGGCCTGTCTGGCTGCTGCTTCTGCCATGGCAACAGCAGTCGTTCCCACGAACAATGAGCAGAATCCTCCATCAGGTTGTTGGAGACAGGAGTCCGGGCGTTTGGTTCTCCAGCATTCTGCGTGAACGGCAGGATGGTCTTGTACGTCTCGATCCGTCCTCTTGCTAGCAGCACGACGTGCGATCCGGGCGTGAACTCGGCCATGAGCAAGGCGCCCTTGCGCACTCTAGAGGAGGCCACGACGTGTCGACACAATTGCAGACACAGTTCCGGTCTCAAGGACGCACAGAAGGCGAATCGGAGCTGCAGCTGGTCCATGAGGAACAGCAGATCGTCCTCTGACCGCTCAATCGGATCAAGACACGCGATTGCCATCATGCTTGCAAGGTCGTTTGAGTCGTCCCTGGAGCTGCGCATGGACTTGCGAGCGTCCTCACTCAGTGCGTCGCTGATCGAGATGTCGGGACCTATCGGCGCCAGTTGCGCCAGGTTGCGCTGACTCTCGCGGCGCACGGTGGCGTGGACGATGGCGTAGTCGTTCGCCGCCTTCTCGAAGTCTCCGTTCTGGCGATAGGCCGCGCCTCGCTGACGATAGAACGCGAGTGCCTGGTTGGCGTCAAGTGACTTTGAGGCGCCCTTGTCGATGGCTCGGGAGTAGGCCGCGATGGCGTCCGGCAGCTGATCCGTGCGCATGAGCAGATTGCCCATGTAGAAGTCCAGCCAGGCGTTGTCCGGCTGCAGCGGAGCCACGCGGCAGTACGTGGCCAGTGCTGCATGCAGATCGCCAGCCTCTTCGTGGGTCTCTGCCAGTTGCGTGAGCGCTGTGACGTCTGTGGGCGTGAGCTGCACCAGCTTCTCGTAGTGGTCCACTGCGTTACCAAGACGGCCTGTGGCTCGTGCATGGAATGCTCTCACACGGTGCGAGGCCTGGCGACTCACAGCGTTCTTGACAGACTCCATGGTGGCCGGACCAACGGCTGCAGGGTCCACTGCCGTGGTCAACGGGTCCTCTTGATCCTTCCCGGCTCTCCTGGTGGCTGGTTTTGCACCCGCAGCGACCCCGCAACCACCACTCATAGTGCGTGACCTGCATGTCAGCGGTCGTTGAGGAGTGCTCGCTGTGCGGACCTGGGCGCGCGCTGTCGCAGGCCGTTGCATGAGCACTTTAGGCTGCTGCGGAGGTGCGGCATTATTGGTCGTGAGAAACGCCCACGAGGCCGTAGAGCTGGCCAGACGCTGGGAACGAGCCGCACAGGCCGAGGCAGACTGCGGACGATTGGATCTGACCCCTCGAGGCTTGAAAAGCGCAATGGAAGCCGCGCCAATGGGCGGTGCAACGTCATGAGTTCCTGACATCGGCTTCATCTCTGGGCCGCAACAGTCGCACATCAAATACCGACATATACCGGTACGGAATGTACCCATTGGTACCGAAAGTACCGGTATATATGAGTGCATTCCGCCACTCGGCATCCTGAAGGAGCGCTCAGCAACGTCCTGCCGCGTGTTGAAGGAATTGCTGGAGCTGCTGGGTGAAGTGACAACTGACGTGCTTGGCAAAAGGAAGCTCTCCGATCCGCAGCGGACCCGACCAAGTGGATCGGAAGAGCGCTGCGGCAGAGCTGCTCATTTTGCCGACCTGAACAGCCTCGACGCTCTTAAAGGATCAGCGCAGGACTAACAAGACGGCAGTTCTGTCGGTGCTGGTGCCGGACCACTGAGTCTTGTTCTGGATTCCGACTCGTTGTCCGTGCAAGAGTTGAAGCTCAAGAATTCCCAAGAGGGGTCTTTGTTGAGCGGAACAAGCGCAAGCGGACGAACACCGGGCGCTTGCTTCATTAGAAATGAACCCATTGATACCGACAGAAACCGGTATGCCGTTGTGGGTGCAGCGCTGGGTCTGGTCTCAATCGGGCACATGCAGCAGATCATCGTCGGAGCGGTCTCGCTCTGGGACCGCTTGCGGGCGCTCGGCCCTGATTTGCGGTGCTCCAATGATCTCCTGATGGACATGGTCAAGACGGGCAGCCCCAGCGACAGGATGGCGGCCATTATCACGCTAAAGGAGGAGCTTGGGCTCACGAAGCTCGAGCTCTTCCTCAAGAGCACCGGTGGTCTCAGCGCGTTGCTGGATGTGCTTGAGCCGGACGAGCCGGCGGCGGACGCAGAAGACGACCCATTGGACTGGCGAAGCGCTCTCTGGGAGCTGCTGCTGTTCATCCTGCAGAACCGAGAGGCGCTCGATCTGGACGAACGTGACTTGTGCAGCGCGGCGATCATCACGCGCGTTCTGTCGCTGGTGAAGGCGGAGACCGACCGACGCAGGGCTCTCCAGTTCCTGCTGGCGGAGCCAAACCGCAGCAGCGCCGGCCGGACCTTTATCGTGGAGAGCGGCGGCATCCCGCTGCTGATCGATGCTCTGCGCTCCGAACGGGACGACGAGACCGTGGCGCAGCTGCTGGAGCTGCTTCACAACATCGCAGCATCGAGCACCAGTCACGTGCAGGAGATAGACCTGCTGGTGCAGAACATCGTGAACTGCAGCCAACCGGATGAGCTGGACTTCACGCTGCTCCTGCTGCTCGTATACCACGAGCGGCTCCCGCCGTACGAGCGCTCGGAGACTCCAGCTGAGCGTCAGAACCATCTCCAGCAGTTCACGCTTCAGGCGTGCGTCAATCTGCTCTATTTGGCCAGCGCCAGCCGTCTGCACAAGTACATCGCACTCAAGTGCGTGCGCAAGGCGCTTCCGGAGATTGGCTTTGCGTTCGTCTTCGATCATGACGGCATCCCGTTGCTCTGGGACGTGCTCATGCAGACCGAGGCCCCAGCGATGACGGACTTGGCCATAGAGATCCTGCGGTGGCTGGCGCGTGAGAACCAGGCCTTCGGAGACCACATCCTGGACTTTTGCTCCACGTATGGCGACGCGCAGGAGCCAGAGACCGAGCGCAAGGCCGAGAGCATCCGCTTCCAGATCTTTGGGGGACACAGCAAGCGCAAACGAAGCGGCACCGACGGCACCGACGCCTCTGATGGCCGGATAGGGAAGCAGGCGCGTTTTGGGGAACCAGCCAGCGAGATCGCCAACGACGATGGAGCTGGACGCTTAGAACTGGACGTGGATGCCACCAAGGCCAATGAGACTGACAGCGACGCTGACTCAGACTGGGGCGAGATCATCTACAGCTCAAGTGGGTCCGACGCGGAGGATCTGGAGTCGGCCTTGGAGTCTGAGAAGAAGTTCTGTGAGTCTAAAGAGCACTCGGGCGCCTCAAAGGCCACCGACTGATCTCTCTGTCGTCAAATAGTCATGTACAATTCCAATCGTCCCTTGACTTCGAAGTGAACCCACAGACAGCGACCACTGTACGCGTCGTGGTTCCTCAGCTATCCACAGATCCCACTGTTGCTTTGGCCGTTCTTCCAGAGCTCATTCTGGGTTCACCTCTACAGGACTCATGGTCCGCAAGCTCATGATGGCGGCAAACGAGTACTCCGCTTCCCAGGAGCTGCTGGAGCGGCTCGCGCAGCCAGCCGGGGATCCAGAAGGTCTCTCGTGGCATGAGGACGAATGGCTGGCAGAGGATCGGCTCGGCGTCCATCCAGACCAACACGAGTACGTCTCTGATGAGCTGCTGGAGCAGATCATGCAGCAAGCAGACCCAGAAGGGATCTACGCGAGCGCTGAAATGAATGCGCTTCTGGGTATCCAGGAGACTGGAGAGACCCCACAGCAGCAGGCAAATGCTGTCCAAGCGACTCCCGACATGCAGTTCGCATGCGCACAGCTCCTGGCGATGGTCACGCACGGATCACCGGACGTCAAGATGGCTGCTCTCCGCACTCTGAGAAGCGACTTTCACTCACAGGAAGCCGTGGCCGCCCGCTCTGAATGCGTCCGGGACTTGCTGAACGTACTGGCAATTGATGACGGCCTCAATCCAAGCTCAGAGATCCAAGTAGACTGGAAGAGCGCTGTCTGGAAGCTGCTGTTCGTGATTCTGGGCGATATGGACGCTCTTGGCCTGCGCATCGGGCAGGCGGAGGTGGCATCAGTGCTTACGCTCGTGCAAAGAGAGACGAGGGCTCGCTATCGACGCATGGCGCTCCGGTTCCTGCTGGTCAGAGCGAGCCGAAGACACAACAGCATCTGCCAAGAAACCATCGTACAGAGCGAAGGCGGCATATCGCTGTTGGTCCATGCGCTGAGTACTGAACGTGACCAAAAGGCCTCGCAACTACTGCTAAAGCTGCTTGGTGAAGTCGCCGCGGCGAGCTCGAGCGCTGGACAGGTAATCGACTCCACTGTTCAAATGGTTGTCATTCGCATGGATCCAGACGCAATCGAGTTCACGAACCTCTTGCTGCTCATTCGTCAAGCTCAAGCGCCAGAGTTTGCTCGCACAGCGCCCGCAGCCACTCGCAAACAAGAACTCGACCAGTTTGTTCTGCAAGCAGCAACCGACACGCTGTCTCTGGCCAGCTCCAGTGTGCTGCACAAGTCCATCGCTCTCAACTGGGTGCGCCAGGCGCTGCCTGAGATCGGATTCGCCTTCGTGTTTGACTTTGAAGGCATTCCGCTGCTTTGGCACATTCTCGTGCAGAGCGAATCCAGCTCGGTGCACGCTCTGGCAGTGGCCATTCTGCGCTGGCTGGCGCATGAAGACGTCGCATTTCGGGACTACATTCTTGAGCTTTACTCGGAGTACACCGCTGCTCAGGACCCCGCGGCAAGGCTCAGGGCTGTGTCCATCAGGAAAGAGATCTTGGAACTGTCAAGAAGCCCATATGAGACATGTGCGAATACCGATGCAAAGTGAACCCACAAATACCGTCGATACCGGTATTGCAGCTCAGTCCTGGTTCTTTGACACGCTAAGCAGCTCTTGACCAGACGACAGAGAGGCAGATGAACGAGCAGCCTGTGCCCGAGAGAGACAACGCGTACGCGCTTCAACAGCCGCAGACATAGCAGCAGCAGCAGACGCAGGAGCTTGAGCTCATGTGGCCGTGGGATCCAGAGTCCGAAGACGAAGACGATGATGAGTTTCTCATCCATCGGCACTTCAAAGCGACCACGGAAGCGTCTGTCGCTAATCCAGCAGCTCCTTTGTTCTCGGGTATGCAGAGGGAGCCGTACATTCCTCCTGCCAGCTACATATTCCAGCATGAGCAGCAGAGCAAGTGCCAGCAGCTGCTGGATACGATCCAGAGCGGCTCGCCAAGTGACCGGATGGCCGCTCTCACAGTGCTGAAGCAAGACTCTTACACACTGAGCTGCTTCCTGGCACGTACCAAAGCGATCCATGAGCTGTTGGACGTACTGGCGTCTGACTCTTTGGAGCAACAAGCGACTCGTGATCTGGTGCAGCTCAACCCAAGCAGCGAAGCAGACCAATTGGACTGGAAAGGCGCTGTCTGGGAGCTGCTGATGCTGATCCTGTACAATCTAAAGGATCTCAACTTGGATATCCAAGCCATCAGGGAGCCGGTACTCGTGTCTGTGTTGGCGCTCGTGGAACAGCAGAAAGAGGCTGCTCACCGGTGCATGGCGCTTCAGTTCTTGCTGGCCGAGCCCCTTCGCTGCACGGAACACCAAGCCTTCATCGTGGACAACGGCGGCCTCTCTCTGCTCGTGAACGTGCTGGCGATCGAGCGTGACACGGAAGCCTCACAGCTCCTGTTGGAACTGCTTCACCAACTAGCGGCTGCTGGTACAAGTTATGAGCAGGAGATCCATCTCATGGTGCAAGGCATCGTCGACAGCCACGACGACCAGCGCACGATCGAGTATGGCAACCTGTTGCTGCTGGTCAATCAAGTCCAAGTACCAGCATTTGCGCCATCAGCGACTGATGCCGATCGCAAGGAGCAGATCGGCCAATTGGTTCTGCAAGC
Organism: Elongisporangium undulatum; assembly: GCA_023334555.1. NCBI lineage: Eukaryota > Oomycota > Peronosporomycetes > Pythiales > Pythiaceae > Elongisporangium > Elongisporangium undulatum. The sequence goes on from JAADVF010000043.1 coordinate 55,418, forward strand.
AGCAACCAACACGCTGTATCTGGCCAGCTCCAGTGTGCTGCACAAGTCCATCGCTCTCAACTGGGTGCGCCAGGCGCTGCCTGAGATCGGATTCGCCTTCGTGTTTGACTTTGAAGGCATTCCGCTGCTCTGGGACCTACTCATGCAGAGTGCGGACGCAGCTGTCAAGAGCCTGACAGTGGACATATTGCGGTTGTTGGCGCACGAAGACGACGCGCTTCGTGACCACATTCTCGAGTTCTACTCCCAGTACACGTCCGTTCAGGATGCGGAAACGAATCTCAGGGCTGCGTCTATCCGACGTGAGATCTTTGGGGAGCGGTCTGCAGCCAGAGAAAAGCGAATCGCTCACACTGACGAGATTATCAGCGACTCGCATTGCTACGGACGTGGGCTCGACACCGAGATCTCAGTACCAGCGTCCGATTGTGCAGAGAAAATGGTCCGCGGTCTCTCGACTCAACACACGGCGAGCTCTTCTGGCAATATCGCTACCAGGTCTGATGACGACTGGGAACTCATCAGTGGGGGAGAATACTAATGGGTTTTAACATACCAAACCGAATGCGACAGCTCTGGCAAGCCCAAGTGGATGCATATTGAACCACGGCTTTGATCCCATGAATACGTTTCCACAAAGCAAAGGAACTACTAGAGTTACGGCCATGGTACTTCCGTTGCCAGTCCGTCTGTTCAATTTCTTGAGTGCCGCAGGATTCTGAATAGCGCAAGGCAGCAGTTTGTCCATGGACTCGGCAGCGTATGACGCCCAGCAAAGCGGTTGCCTCCTCGGAGGTCAACGCAAATGAGCAGCGCCGACACGTGGAATGCTGGCTTGCGCTGGAAGGATCGACTGGACCGTCCAGCAAACGCATCTCATCTGACCAAGACTGGCAACTCAAAGACACGAGTTGTCTGAGTGGAAGATGAACCCACAGATACCGGTATCCGCTAGTCTTGCACCCACAACGTATTGGGTGCAAACAGCTCTGACTATCACCCTGAGACGCTCTCAGTCCGACAAATCATGCAGCAAGACCAAGCCAACACACCTTCACGATCTGAGCGCACAGAGGCTCTGGCCTACGACGATCACGGCCTGTATGATTATCTCCTGGACACGCTACAGACAGGCACTCCGAACGACAGGATGGCTACAATGTCCACACTAACGCAAGACTTGATCATGCTCAGAGCCTTCCTAGTTCGCACCAAAGGGCTCAAGGTGCTGGTGGATCTGCTGACGCTGGATACAAGCGCAGATTGTGACGAGGAGGACCACGTGGACTGGAAAAGCGCCGTCTACGAGCTGTTTCTGCTGGTCGCGCACAACCGGGAGGCTCTCGGTCTCAATGAACACGACATCAGCACTATCGTGATGTTGCCAGTGCTTGCGCTCGTGAGAAGCGAGCGAGAAGCCCGATATCGACGCCTGGCGCTCCAGTTCCTGTTGGTAAACCGCAGCAGCACTTGTCAAGACGCCATCGTGGAAAGCGGAGGTATCTCGCTGCTGGTGGAGGTTTTGAGCACTGAATGTGACGACGCGACATCGACGCTGCTGCTGGAGCTGCTTCATAGTATTGCCGCCACCAGCACCAGCCATGTGCAGGAGATAGACTTGGTGGTGCAAAGCATTGTGGACAGCAACAAGCCAAGCGAGTTTGATCACACGAACCTGCTGCGGCTCGTATACCATGAACAGACTCCGCTTGGGTCTTCAGAGACTGAAGCTGATCGCCACTTGTTCACTCTGCAGGCGTCAGTACGTATCCTTCTGTTTGCAGGCTCCAATGCTCTGCACAAGTACATCGCACTCAACTGCGTTCGCAGGGCTCTGCCTGAGATCGGCCTTGCGTTTGTGTTTGACTATGAAGGCATTGCGCTTCTCTGGGACATCGTGATGGTGGACGCGCACGAAGAGATGACTTACATTGCAATAGAGATCCTTCGCTGGCTGGCGCGTGAGAACGAGGCGCTTCGTGACCATATCCTTGAGTTCTTCGCGCAGTACGCGGCTGTGCAGGAGACGGAAACGAAGAGCAAGGCCGCGTCCATCCACCAGCAGATCTTTGGTGGACGGAACAAGCGCAAACGAAGTGCTTCAGTTGGCTGTTCTCAGGGTCGGACTAACCAGCAATCGGACATGGACGCGCGTTCAGAGGGAACGGAGGGCATGGCTGGGTGTAACGCAGCTACTACCAGCAGTGGATCAAGCATGCAGCCTGACGTGCCGTGCGTTAAAGAAGCTGGTAGCAGCTCCGACTCGGACTGTGGGGAATTCTTGTACAGCTCTGACGAGTCCGAGACAGAGCCAAGGACGGTCCAAGCACCGGCCAATGCTTCCGCTGGCAAGCATAGGCAACTGATGAGCCACCATGAGCTCGTGCACGAGGAGCACAAAGACAGCAGTCCAGCGACCCAATAACGTACCACAATCGTTTTTTCCAGACCATTGTGGATGCATTTCGTTGAGCTTTGTCACTAGGCTCTTGGTCCTCAGAGACCTCTTAAGAATGAATCAGAGTTCCACAAGCCATCAATTGTCGGCTCCGAACACCTGGGGAACTAAAAATACGCTGCAACTGCAGGTCAGGCACGATCGCTTTGTCTTGGTAGCACTATCCCCACTGCCGAAACGCGAGCGTCGGACTCGCATGTCGGACGCCACAAAGACCGAGACTATGATCGACAGCAGCCTGGAGCCGCCAGTGCTCATCAAGCTCCGCGAGCGGCAGATCCACCGAGAGATCTCACTGCGTGGGTATGTGGGCCACCTGCTGCAGCAGTGCCATCGATGGAACACAGCGCACCGGCACCTCGGACGGTACTCCATCGACAAGCTGTTGGCGTTTGACGAGTACCAGCGTACGACCAGTTGGTCGCGCGTGGCTGCCGTGCTGGTGCTCACGCCCATTCCCAGTCTGCTGCTGCTGTTCGCCAGCGCGGCCGTGCAGCAATTCCCAGCGCACTATAGCATCACAGACGAGCACCTGATCTACGTGGCCCATTTGGGCTGGCACGTCGCGTGGCTGTGCGTGGCGCAGCTTTTGATCATACGGCAGGAGCTCGAGTGGACCAAGGGCATGTACCAGCACTGGCTGGTCGCCGTGATCGCTCTGCTGTGCGCTGTGTCCACCCAGGGCGCGCTGCTGCTGGTGCTCGAGCTGCTGTGGTCGATTCCCATGCGCTATCGTGGCACCGTAAGCTTGCCAGTATACTGCGTCTGGTTCGTGATCTACCACGTTCTGTTGCGCCGGAAGCTGCTGCTGCAGCACCGCCAGCAGATCTTGGCCTACCTGCCTCTGCTGGGTTGCCAAGTCTTCGCTCTCGTGTTCTTCGGGCTCGTGGGCGTCGTCTTCAAGCGCATGGACGCTGCAGGCCAAGCGGTGCTCTCACTGGCCTTCCCAGCCTTCAAGGCCATGCTCAAGCGGCTCGTGAGCCACTACGCGCGCTCGCTTGGGGACATCAGCAGCGCCGTCACGGTCTGCGCCGTGGAGATCGCCGGCTCACTCTTCGAGAACGTGTGTCTGCAGAGCGTGCGGTCGGCCGGCATCGCGCTGCTCGTGGTCGTGCTCGGACTGGTGCAGCTGGTCCTGGGCACGCAGCTGTACACGCACCAGTCGTTCATCGTGGACGGCCGGCTGGCCATGACCACGGCCACCACGATCGTCGAGTCGGCGCTGTTCCCGGGCGTGCGCGCCTCAAGCTCCACCAAGCGCCACAAGAACGGCAGCTTCCGCCACGGCGCCACGTTCACACAGGCGCTGCGCAAGAGCTCGTCCGTGTATCTCGCGCCGCAGAAGCCGCAGACCCATGTGACCTTCACGCGCACCAAGTCGCACGTCAAAGTGGCCGCCGTGAATAGCGGCTCCGTGCGAAGGATCTCACTGCTGGATCTCCATACGATCGAGAACACGTTCACCAGCGAGCAGCAGTCCGAGAGCGAGCCGCATCCACAGCCACTGGTCCAGGCGGCCGACCGCTTCAGGCGCCAGATCTCCATCGACTGCATCACGCTGAGCCACAAGGAGCTGGCGCGGCTGTTGACTCAGACGCTGCAGCTGCTGTTCCTGTCCGAGGTGCTGATCGTGTGCGAGTACATCGGCTGCATCATGCCCTTCCAGTACGCGCTCTACTCGCTCGTGGTGTCCTCGGCGGCGCTGGCGGACCGCAGCCACACGAGCGGATCGTTGCAGGAGGCGCTGACTACGAGCTGCGTGTTCGGCCTGCTCAAAGCCACGTCGCTGGGACTCATCGTGCAGCTCGTGCGGCGCAAGTACGGGCTCTCGGCGCTGCACCTGCTGGCGTTCGTGCTGGAGAAGTACGCTGTGGGCATGCAGGGCAAGCTCATCGCGTGCTTCCTGGTCATGGCTCGCCTGCGCAGCGTGCACCTGGGATCCTGACCAGAAAGGCACGTGGCCGGCGGACGCGCGCCAAGCGTCGTCGTTACGGCCGAAACGGCACTCACAGCCCCAGTAGCTAACCCCCATTTGGCCATTGGCGCACGCGGAGATCAACTGCAGCCACCATGCGCATCCAGCTGCTTCTGCTGCTCTGTCTTTTGCTGCTTGTGGCGCTCCCGGGCTCGGCGGAGTATCTACGACGTGTGCCAGAGGACGACGACGTCCACGAAGAGCTCGTGCGCGCCATCAACAAGGCTCGCCAGCGCCACGGCGTCACGCCCGTGTGTTCCAACAGGTAACACGGAGCTTTCGCTTGCAACTAGACCTCTATGGAGGCTGACCAAAGCCCATTGCTGTTGTGCAGGAAGCTGCAGCGCGCGTCGCAGGCGCTGGCCCAGGAGCTGGCGCACAGCGACCTCCACAGCTCCAACATGGACGAGCCAGGCGCATCATCATCGTCGACCTCCAACCTCGTGGCACGCGCACAGCAGCAGAGCTTCCGGTTCACGGAGCTGGCGGAGGACGTGGCCGTGGGCTACGAGAGCGTGGCGCAGGTTGTGCACGCTTGGCTGCGCGCGCCCGCGCACAGCGCCAATCTGCTGGGGGACTACGCCTTCATCGGCACCGGCTACGCGCATCATGACGGCGATAGCAACCGTACAGAGCGCGCGGTGGACAGCTACGGCCACTACTGGACGCTGCTGCTGGCCACGAGTAGCCACGAGTTGTGCGATCTCACGCAGCAGCTCCCGGTGCTTGCAGTGGCCGCCTAAAGTATCTTCTCATCCGTAATAACTCTATAACTTGATACCTCATGTGGTGCACATGATATACACCGAGTCAATCCTCCTGACGTGCACCTTCAACAGTTGATACGCCGCATCCTCCATCCGGAGCCATTCCCATTTGACAACCAAACGGATCAAGATGGAACAGTTCCTGGAGACGCATCAGGCGCAGCTCGTGGCGGCCCAAGTGCCGCAGCATCTGTGGCCCGTGCTCTACTACAAGCTCACGCACGACCTGCTGGACGCCGGAGAGTACTTCTTCCTGGCGCGCGACGAGGACGGCGATCTGCACGCCGTGGTGCGCGACGACGTGGACCTGGCGGCTGTACAACCCGAGTCGGACGAGGCGCTTTTCCTCGTGGACCACGCGTGGACGTTCACGGCTGAGCAGTGCTTAGAGCAGCTCAGCCAGTCGCCGCCGCTTCTGCAGCGCATGGAAAACCTGCTGCAGATCGAGCAGGACGAAGACGACGACGAGAGCTCCACGGTCGAGCGCACGCGCGTGGTGCTGGACCAGATGTGGAAGTACGCCAACACATACCGCCTTGGCCACCTCAGCCCCGCGGAGGCCTCGGCCATCTGGTACGTCATGGACGAGTTCGGCTCGGCCATCGAGCACGACGACGACGCACCAAACATGCGCATGGTGCCGTTCTACTTCGGCGAGACCCAGTGCGCGTTCTCACTGCTCTGGCCCGTGACGCCGCTGGAGGCTGGCGACTTCCTCACGCGCGACTTCTTGCCGCAGACCTCGAGCCCTCAGGACAAGGACATGCGCGCGGCGCTGCTGGCAGCGCTCTTCTACCCCACGGCCACGCAGACGGAGGCCGAGGTGCCGGAGCATTACGTGGAGGCACTGAAGGAGCAGGTGGCACTGCGCCAGAAAAGCTACTCGCTGGAGGAGGCCAAGGCCAAGTACCACGCCATCGTGAGCCAGACGTCTGAGACGCTGCCGGACCCTGCGACGACGGTGGCCACACCCTCGCTTGCTGACGCCGTGGCCGACCCAGAGCCGCTGCGCATCTACTCCAGTACGCTGCTATTATCTGTGTGAGCTGTCCGCTTTGGGGTTGTAGCTTACATGCGTTGATGTATTCGTTATCAGACTTGCCGCTGGTGCGCAACAACCTCAAGCACCACAAGTTCGCGCACGTGGAGCAGGAAAGCGAGGCCCAAGTGCTCTGGTCCACGCGCCACCTGAAGGACTTTCGCAAGTACGCCTCGGACGCTCGCGTGCAGATCATCAACCAGTTTCCGAACGAGAAGATCCTCACATGCAAGGACCTGCTCTACGAGACCTGCAAACTGTACGTTCGCATGACCTTGCCTTGACTGCTAGAGCTCAATGACTGACAGGCTTCTCCGCTTCCCACAGCCAGAACGGTGGCGTGCAGCCCACGTGGCTGGCCAAGACGTTTAACATGGCGACCGAGTTCCCAGAGCTCGTGGCCGAGTACATCCGTCGCGACCAGGCGATCCGCGCGGCCAGCGAACTGGACATCGAAGTGGACACCACGACCGACACGGACGCTGACGCGGACGCCAACCACTGGATCTGCAAGCCCTGGAATATGGCGCGCTCGATCGACACGTGTATCGCGCAGAACGCTGCGCACCTCGCGCGTCTCACGGAGACCGGACCCAAGATCGCGTGCCAATACATCCATCGACCCGTGCTCATCGACTCGCGCAAGTTCGACTTCCGCTTCCTGGTCATGGTCAAGTCCACGGAGCCGCTGGAGCTGTATCTGAGCGGTGTCTCGTGGCTGCGCATCGCCAACTCGCCCTTCGCCATGGACGACTTCAGCGACTTCCAGAAGCACTTCACGGTCATGAACTACTCCAAGTTCGACGTGCGCATCATGGACAACGCCGAGTTCGTCTCGCGCTTCGAGAGCGAGTACCCAAGCGAGGACTGGCCGGCGGTGCACGCGCAGATTTGCGCGTCCATCAAGGAACTATTCACGCTGGTGACAGCCCAGCCGGCTCCGATGGGACTCGGCCGCTGCGAGAAATCGCGCGCGCTGTACGGCGTGGACGTCATGCTCACGTGGGTCACCGACGCGGAAACGGGCCAGGAGAGCATCCGCCCGGTGATCCTGGAAGCCAACTTCCAGCCGGACTGCACGCGCGCCTGCAAGTACTTCCCGAGCTTCTACAGCGACCTGATGAACGTGCTGGTGCTGGACAAGCAGGACGAGGTCGTGCACGGCGTGACCAAGCTCTAAGCTCAGGGGAAGCCCCCATGATTATTACGAGGAGAGAGAGTAATGGAGCTGTTCCCTTCCACCTCCGCTTTTGTTCTAAGCGTCTATTGATATTCAAGAATTAAAATCCGGGTCACACTCCTCGTGCTGCTCGTGTGTGACGCTGTTACTGGCCAGCACCAGGACCCAGTGATGGCCGTAGCTCTCCCAGCCGCCGTTGTACGCGTAGCCGGTGCCGATATAGCCGTAGTTGCCGAGGATGTTGGATCGATGGTCGTCCACCTTCATCCACGCGTCCACGACGCTCTGTACGCTGCGGTGGCCCACGCCAACGTCCTCCGCCAGGCCCGTGAACGCGAATCGCTGGCGGTTCACGACCTCCACGGCGCTGGATTTAGCCACTTGGTCGAACTTGTTCTGCTCTGCTAGCTCATGCGCGATCGTCTGCGACGCCACCTGGAGTTTGCTGCATGCACAAGAGGTCAGTTCTTCCTAAGAGTATTATAATGACTAGCCAGACTCACCGGTTGGAGCACAGCATCGATCGCCCGTGGAGCCTTCGCTGCTCGTTGATAGCGCGGACCAGCTCCTTGTGCACCGCATCGTCGGACCGGCGTCTCAGGTACACCGCCGAGGCTGTTGGCAGGCTGCAATGAAGTTGAACGAAAAGCAGCGAGTACGTCAAGGCCGCACGCAGCATGAGCATCATTGGAAAAGACGGAATGGGCTTCAAGTTGTGCTTATGAGAGCGCTCAGAACGCATATTAACAACCGACTATGGAGTGGCTTCTGGTATTGAGATCTTCTCAGATCGAGACTCAAAATACACTCCGGATCCGATTCAGAAATAGCGGAAGCCCGAGAACTGTTGCTCCGTCAAAGATAGTGCTCATGTCGCTGGCGAAAACGGCCCCAGGGCACGGCTTAATGAGATTCGCGCGTCCTCTTTCGGTTGGTTCGGATACGACAGCAGCATCTTTAGCCGGCAAGATATTGGAATACGATACTCTGCCTCGCCATTTAAAAGGCACTCTAGAGTGGCTACTGTCGCAGAGTGAGCGATGGCGCAACAGCATGCACAATGCCATCCGATTCGGCCCCCATCTCGATGCGCTGGCGTTTGACTCGCCAACCACGCGGCTTCATTTCGAATTGCGACTGAGACGAAGTATAGTTTACATTTACAGTTAATAACCAGCAGCCATCGTAACTTACTGAGCGTTATCACGTTTGAATAGTGTACCGTGTTCCCTGTCTAGTCGCATGAATCCGTTTTTTGGCGCCTCAATGTGCGCTAAGGCTTGTATTCGGGAGGGTTTCACTTTGGCCGATGGAACCGCCGCCGGCCAAGCGCGCGCGCGTCAGTGCGGAGGCCGAGTTGCCGTTGCCCATGGAGACGACCAATCAGCAGGCCGACCATGATTCGCCCTCGACTGACCCTGCGGCCATGGTGGCCGGAGCCAGCGACCGGCCCTGGCAGCTGCCGCGCTCGCAATCGCTGGCAGTCAACGAGAAGTATCTGAACGACCAGCTGGAGCACGTGGTCGCCATGGGACTCACCACGACCCAGCAGCAGCAGCCACGGTACCAGCGGCTACAGCGCGCGAACCAGGATGAGAGCGGAGACGCGGAGGACGAGGATGCGTTTGGTCAGCTGCAGCTTAACGATGTCTGGCGCTACGTGCGCCTGATGCCCGTGCCGGAGGAACCCAGCGCTGCTGCGAACAAGGAGCTCCAGGACGGGTCACGCGTGGAGAAACGCCTGCGTGATGCAATGGATCTCGTGAGTTTCCTGCTTTTTCTGCGCCACGACGACCTGGAGCGCCAGAACGGTCTGCACGAGACCATCCAGCGCATGGAGAAGGAGATGCAGCGCAAGACCAATGCGGTGCAAGCGCTCACGGCTGAGACCGAGATGCACAAGCAGAGTCTGGCGCAACAGGAGAACTACTTCACAGCCAAGGAAGAGAGCTTCAAGAACGAGCGCAAGATGCTCCAGGCCGACAAGAAGGCGCTCGAAGTGCTGTGCGCAAAGTACGTCCAACACTGTAGGCGTGGTCAGTGGCCGTTGCCGACATTGTGCGTCATGGTTCCAGGTTGCAGGGTGTGGAAACGGCGTACAAGACAAAGCTGCGCCGGAAGGACGTGGACTACGAGCGGCTGCGCAAGACGCTGCAGGACTCAGTCACTCGAGTATCGAAGGAAAAGCGGGTCCGTCGGCATTTGTACTCAGACGGAACCACGGATTGTTATTGACGATCATCGTGTATTTCGTAGGGTCCCGGTATCGTGTTGGGCACTCAATTGAACAGCACGGCCGAACGAACACGGCTGACACGTTCAGGACAGTCTCACGAGAGCAAGCTCACGAAACAGATCATGGACAATTTCGAGCAAAAGAAAGCCGAGTTACTGTTCGAGAACGAAGCTCTTGCCTCGAGCTATCATGCTCTCCAGCGACAAGTGGAGGCGCTAACGACACAGTACAAGAAAGCGGTATCGCTGTTTCTGGCTCAGTAAGTTGATACGTTGAAAGGGAGACACGCTGGGAGGTTACTTACCGAGTGCATGCAATTGACAACACCAGAAAAAGTGCCAAAGGCAGCACCGAAGACCTCTCCAAGTTGGCCGTTGTTCCGATCGATGACTTTGCACCCACGGCTTTAAGTGTGACGACAAAGCAAAATCTACCAGAGTACATTGCCGAAAGCATGGAGATCCTTGGCGCCAAGATTGGCCAATTCGAAGAAGCCATGCGCATAGATCTCGCCGAAGAGGCTCAAGAGCGCGGTGAACAAGTGCTCGACATGTTACAACAAAAGCTCGCTGAAGCCCATGGAATCATTCATGAACAAGACCAACTGTTGCAGGCTGCATTGACAATCCCCGAGACAAGGAAACCAGGTCCCAACGGGACACAGCGTTCTCGGCGGCGCGTATCATACGATGCAGATTCAAGCAAGAACGGCCCCGAGAACGATACTCAAGATCTGGACATTACACCTCCTCGGTCCTACAGAGTTTCCCCAGATTACTCTTTGCTCGAAACATATGCCGAAGACATGGAGTTTGAAAAGCAGGCGCTCGGCCGCAAACAGAAACACCTCGAGCAGGACCGGAAGTTGCTGCAAGAGCGCGCAGTTCAACTCGACAAAGACCGACTGGAGTTTGAGGTGAGGATTGTGTTAATGCCATGGTGCAGTGAGTTCCGTGCTAATTATCGCATGTATCAATGCAGCTTGCCAAACAGGACCATCTTTTTGGCTCACGTGCGGGCTTCAACTTTATGTCATCTAAGGGTTCTGTCACCACTCCAAGCAGACGGTCGAATCGCGTTGTGATCCATGCTGCCGAGTCTCCTATCGTATTACCCGTGCCAGGTAACCATCGTGAGACCGTCGTGGCTGTACTGGTTGCGTTCTTACGATGTTTACTGCTGGCTGCTTGCAGCAACACCAGCGACCGCGGCAGTTTTGAAAACCATTGGCATTCGCACCTACGACGACAGCCTGAACGTCCCAGGCCACGAGACGGACTTCTTCCTGAGTCCCATCGCCAAGAAATAGCTTTTCTTCCGTACCAATAAACAACGCTTTTTCATCATGCACATTAGTGGTGTGGTACACACCAATTTGGGGCATTTTGGCTCGTGCAGGCTCATTCGAACAGGCAAATGGCGGCGCCGGAGCAGGACGTGCGCGTGGACAGCGCTGAGGACGCCCCGGACCAGCAGCTGACGGCGCAGCAACTCAGCGACGACGGAGAAGGAGACACAGACACGGCGCCATTGGATGCGCTGCGACTCGATCTGCGTGCGCCCACGGCGCGTCAGCTCGTCGGACTGGAGCTGCCGGTGTACGCGACGGACGCGAACCTCTCGCGGATGCTCGAGACCATCGGTGGCCTGAAGACGCTGCAGCAGACGCATGATGCCAAGAGCCAGTTCCTGCCCGTGAAGCTGCGGCCGAACGAGCCGTCGTGCAAGCCGCTGTTTGCGGATCTGACCAAGACCCAGACCATTCTGCTGCGCGTCAAGCGCACCAAGCGCCGAAGCGGAGCAGAGCCATCGAGTGACAATGGCACAGAGGACGCGGTGGAGGCGGAGATCGTGGGCATTGCCAAAGAGAAGTACGTCTGCGAGGGCATGGCCGATTTCCAGTACTTCACGGCACGCAAGTTCTACCCCACGAGTGTCGAGGAGCAGCAGCAGCCACCGCCTGTGAACCCCACGGCAGTGGACGTTGCGCAACCGACCTACAAAGGATCGGCGTCCCAGCTATCGATCAAGGCCAGCCTGCGGCCGTACATGTGCGTGCAGCAGGAGAGCGAGCTCGAGCTGATCCCCGAGGTGTTCTCCAAGGTCGATCTGCCGCTCAAGTACGAGTTCCGCCAGCGCTCCGGGTACCAACCGACCGAGACCACGAAGAAGCCCTCGAGCACCATGACGTACCTCAATTTCCACGACGATGTCCCGGCGCCAGCAGCTCCGAAGCCAGATAACCCGCTCATCCGACGCCGCCCTGTCGGCGCCAACGAATGCGTGGACGAGCACGTGCTGCAGCTGCTGCAGGAGAAGCTGGCGGCCAAGCCGGTCTGGCTGCGGCCCAAACTGTTCGTCGGCCTCGATTTCCTGGAGCGCCGCGCTGCACGACGCATCCTCCGCAAGCTCTGCTACGTGTTTGTGGATGGTCCGTGGCGCGGATCATGGATCCGAATGGGTTACGACCCGCGGCAGTCCAACGAGTCGGCCAAGTATCAGGTCATTGAACTGCGCAACAACCGCGAGCTGGTGCATGCCAAGGTGACGCATCCGAGCCGGAAAAGGACCAAGAAGTATAGCGGTCTGCATCCAAAGGGGCCTCGCATCGTCAAGGTCACGCAGACATCGGAGCACGAGAACGCCCAAGCTAGCAAGCGCCGTCGTAAGGAGCGGTTCATGCGCGGTGAGACCCGTCGATCGTACCTTGTAGACCCGAGCGCGCCATCTCCGGCATCGAACGATCACGATTCGGTTGGAGCTGGTGAATCGCGTGGCGACTGGGACTCGGATAACGAAACGGAGATGACCGAGGACGGGATCGATGCCGCGAGTGTTACAAGCGGAGGCAAGACCGGCGACCAAAACGGGCCCACTGAGACCACGTACGAGATCTTTGGCGCGCCACTCACGAGTGCGAACGTGCTGTTCCAGTTGGACGAGATCGAAGATGCCGAAGTCAAGGCATGGATAGCGCAATTCGATATGCAGTCTCAGCCATCGCTGTTGGGCGGATGGTATCCGTCGCACATGTTCTTGTCGCTGCGTGAGATTGTCCGCTACCGCATCGCAGCTCTTGTCGGTCGCTCCAAGGCTGAGCTCGAGACCAGACGGAAACGCATCGACGCGTTGAAGAAGCAGGCGCTGAGTGATTACGCTGACTACGTAGCGAACGGGAACAAAGCGCCTAATCATGCGATCGGCGCAGAAGCCAACAGCGAGCAGATCGAAGGAGGAGCTGTGAATGGTGTTGAAGTAGAAGACCCCGAAGAAGCGTTCGAGCGATCATTAGCGGAGCAGCATGCGGCACGGCTGAACGGCGTACCCAATGCAGGCATCACCACGAGAGAGACCAATGGAGCTGCTAATGAGGAAGAAGAAGACGAAGGAGAAGACATGGAGCTGGACGAGGAGGACGACGAGGAGACGAACGAGACACGGCAGAAGCGTGCGATCGGCACTCGCACCGAAGAAGACGATGATGATGAAGACGAAGAGGACGACGAGGAAGAAGAGGCCGAAGGCAGCAATCGATTGGAGGCAGCGACATCTGCAGCCAATGGAGAGGCCAGCGGAGAAGCCTCAGCTGAAGCTCCCGCCCCAGAGCCAGCGGCGCCCATGGAGTACTCGTTCTGATCTGATTACGCTGGACATGTGACGTTTGGCACCACAATCGCACGCTGTACCCAATGCACTGGTACACCCTTTCGTTTACGCGTGGTACTGTACCGACCAGAGTGGTACATCTCAGTTCCTTCAAGGCCGTCATCCGGATGTTTTTGATTCGGTATTACGCCGCCACGTTTGGATCCCTGAATCCAATTTCCTCCAATCACAGTAAAATGTACCGACTTTTTCCACTGACGATTGGGCGTAATCGTCCTTTTCGACAGCATTTCAACCAATCCCCGCGTCCAACGTGCGCCGTAGCAGTCAGTTCCCCCTCTCGGTTGCCATTACCGCCAAAGGCAACGACAAGGGAAGGCATGGCGACGCCCGAGGACCCGCTGGCGCTGCGCTACGGCCACAAGATCCGCCTGGGGGCCGCGTCGGCCTACGCGGCGCTGCCCGAGGGATCGCCCTTCGTGGGTGTGGGCTACTACGAGAAGAACGGCCGCCACGGCATCCTCAGCTGCGTGCCGCCGCTCGGCGACAAGACCGAGCACTCGTTCTATGAAGAAGAGTTCACGGTGCTGGACCCAGCGGGCAAGCGCCAGAGTGGTGAGTCGGTGCACTACGGCCACACGGTCGTGCTCGTGAACCAGCACGGCATGGTCTGGAACAACAAGACCGGCGGCATCACGGGTTACGTGGGTCCGCGGCCGCGCAACATCACGGGCGAGATGTACGTGTCTTTCCGGTTGCCCTCGAGTGCCGTGCCACCCCCAGCGAGTTCTAGCAAGACGTCTTCGCGCAAGGAGAAGGAGAAAGACATGGCGGCTGTCACGAGCATCCCTGCGTCCTCGTCCTCATCGTCGCTGTCCGCGTCCATGCTGTCCGAGTCCAGCTCCTCGCTCTCGAGCGCCATCAATGAGGCCGTGGCCCAAGGCCCAGTGCGCTTTGGCGACCACAACGTCTGCATCCGTGTGGTGGACTCCAACCGTCACTCGCAGATGTTCAACAAGCGGCTAACGAACTTCAAGAAGCCCACGAGCCGCATCGCCGGCGGCTACATCTGCTGCGACGGCAAGGGAACCGAGATGCGCTTCACGATCATCCCGGCCACGCCCCGAGTCGAGCAGATCTCGATGCTCAACAAGCTCATCACGGCGTACAACTACGGCCAGAAGATCGCGCTGCCCTGGGCGTTGCTCGAGAGCACCAGTCCCGACAAGCAGCTGCGCATGGAGCAGGCCGAGATCCGCTTCCAGCTGTCCAATCAAGCGGTCGTCGTGCTGCCCGGCAAGCTGCTGCAATCCAAACTAATGGCGCATGCCGTCGAGCCGTCCTCAAAGGAGGTCCAGTCCACGTTCGTGCTGCCTGTGCGCAATGGCCCGGGTGAATTGGTTGTCAAATTGACCGGCGTGGCTCCGCACAAGGCCCTGGGCAGTCTATCGGGCACTGGTGCTGTCAGCGGAAATAGCACACTCAGTCGCCCGAAGAAGACCGCGTTGACTCAGGTCGTCGGCTTCCTGCGCGGCATCCCCGTACCGCTCTTTGCGTTGATGTATGCCTCGGTGACGCATTTCCTGTGGCGTGGACTGAGCACGTTGCAAGACGGACTCTTGCGAGAAGTGGCCGTGCTCTTCCTGGTGGTCTGGCCAGTGCTGTACGTGGCTGTGAAGGTCGACCACCCGTTCTCGTCCTACCTGACATCAGCAGGTGACAGTTCCGTGGCCTTGGACGAACCGCAATCGGACGGAACGCTCAAGCTGATCGCGGTCGAATACCGGTTCCCGATGCCGTCGGGTGTGGCTGTGGGCGGTTCACTCTCTGGCGGTGCCTCTGCCCCGGGAGCTGAGCATATGATCGACTCGAACGGACGATCCAGTCTCGCTGGGTCCAGCGCACCAGTGCCCAGGCGCTTTGTCTTGGCTGAAAAGGGCGATGAAGAGAAGGCGCTTGTGCGCTACCAGGAAACGACCGAGTGGCGTGTCACTGAACATGTGGACGACATTCTCGCCGAGCCCAGCCCGAATCACAAGATCATCAAGCAGAACTACCCGCATTTCTACCACAAGCGCGGCAAGAACGACGAGCCGGTGTACTACGAGAAGCCTGGCAAGATCAATCTAAAGGCGCTCAAGGCTGCCGGGATCACGCTGGACGACCTCATGCGCAACTACCTGCAGGTGACGGAGTTTCTGTGGCAAGTGATCGAGCAGGACGACAACAAAAAGTGCATCTCCGTCGTCGACGTTGAGGGCATTGGTCTTTCCGATTTCGCTGGAGAAGCGGTCGAGTACGTGCGCAAGGCCGCTTCGGTGTCGGGTAAGCATTACCCCGAGCGATGCGCCTACATCTTCGTGATCAACGTGCCGTCCTGGTTCAGCGTCATCTGGAACACTGTCAAGGGCATGGTCGATGAAGTCACGCGCGAGAAGGTCATCATCGTGCGAGGCAAGAAGAAGATTCTGGAGGCGCTACAGGAACGAATTCCGATGGAGAATATTCCGGAGGAGTACGGCGGACTGAGCCAGGGCACGTCCGACGAAGAAGCGCTGCTGGGCAGCCTCATGGCGTATCTGAACAAGGACGAAGACGCGCCGGCCACGAACCCAGTGGAGGCCATTCTAGCCAAGAAGCCTGTCAAGCACTGATCTGTCATGTCGCAAACTGCATGGGTGAAGATGATTGAAACAACTAACTGAAACAAAAACAAATCGATATTGTGCAATGCATTCGCTGCTGTTGACAAGCGTGACCATCGGAGCAAATGCGCTTTGTAGTAAACATGCTGGAGATTCAAATTAATATTTAACGTTGTGTGTTTGGAAGGCTGTTAGAGCCTGTGAAGTGATACTGAAGGGCTTGTACATGCAAATCAATTGCTGTGGGTTACGCTGCAGGTAAACGTATACATTGCGAGGAGATTGGTTGGTCTGGGGGCTCATGAGTACGCTTAGCATTCTCCGTCGCTGACGATCTCCCAATCGTCATCAGAGCTGCAGGACGAACCAGTCGGTCGTCCGGTGTCAGGTGTCGTATCCTTCACAGCATCAGACGCTGATTCCATATCGTCCATGTCCGAGTCACTCGCTGTGCTGCCGTATCGGAACTCACCACAATCAGAGCCATCATCGCTGGCAGTCTCTTCGACAAGTGCATCGCACTGGTACGACGTTTCAGGAATCGGTGCCATCTCGGTATGTTCCGACGGCAACTCGATCCAATCCTCCGTCGAGTCCGTGTTCGTGTTGCTTCGCTTGCGCTCTGTTCGCGCACCAAGGATCTCGCAGCGAATCGCCGCGGCCTTGAGCTTGGTCTCCAACTCCTGCACGGCCGCGTACTCTGCGTAAAAATCGATGATATGGTCGCGGAACGCGTCGTCTTCAAGCGCCAGCCAGCGCAGGACGTCCACTGCGAGCGCATTCAGAGTGCCAGACTCGCTCTGCATGAGGATGTCCCAGAGCAGCGGGATGCCCTCATGGTCAAAGACAAAGGCGAATCCGATCTCTGGCAAAGCCTTGCGCACGTAGTTGAGAGCGATGTACTTGTGCAGCAGGTTGGAGTTGGCCACGTACAGCGTGTTCGTTGATACCTGCAGAAGGAACTGGCCGAGCTGTTGCTTGTGGTCCGCCGCAGTGGTCGAGGGCGTGAACGTGGGTGCCTGCTCGTGATGCACAAGCAGCAAGAGGTTCGTGAACTCGATCTCGCTTGCATCATTGCTATTGACGATGTCTTGCACTGTGAGATTGATCGCCTGCTCGTAGCTGGGACTGGTAGCCGCCACTTGGCGAAGCAGCTCCAGCAGAAGCTCCAGAGCTTCCAGATCACGCTCGATAGCCAAAGCATTAACCAGCAGCACCATGCCTCCGCTGTCCACGATGGCGTCCTGGCATTGAGCGCATTGAATGGGCTCTGCCAACAAGAAGCGAAGCGCCATGCGTCGGTAGCGAGCGTCCTTTTCCTTTTGCACGAGTGCCAGCACTGGCAGGATCGCTACTTCACGCATGTCTTGGATGTCCAGGAACAGCGGCTCGAGATTGTACACGATCAGCATGAGCAGCTCCCAGACAGCGCTCTTCCAGTCCACTTGGTCTGCTTCAGTGTTTGGGTCGAGCTGCACCAGATCACGAGTCACTTCCTGCTCCATGGCGTCAAGCGCCAGCAAGTCTAGCAGCTCGTGGACGCCTTCGGTGCGCGCCAGGAAGGTGTCCAGTGTGCAGAAGTCTTGCTTCAGCGTCGTGAGCGCGGCCATCCTGTCGTGCAGCGAGCCGTTCTTGATCAGGTGCAGGAGCTGTTCGCACAAGTCGGGTTGCGTCGAGATGTACGTGGACTGGACCGGTGCGTTCTCAGTAGCTTCCAAGACGTTCTCTTGTTGCTGCTGTGGATGGAAGGCAGCAGCCTCATACTGCCGATGAATCCTGAACGCTTGGTCGTCCTCATGAGTTTCCGGACGCCAATTCCAATTGAGATCTTCCGTCTGCTGCTGCTGCTGCTGGATGCGCTGGATCTGCTCAAGCTGCTGGTCCGCGTCGAACGCAGAGGCCGCCACCTCGTAGTCGTAGTTGGCCATCATGCGCGCCCAGGCCGCCTCCGAGTACTCTTCATGCTCCATCTTCAAGGTTGCACACCCACAATGGAAGAATGAGGGGGGAGAGAGGGGACCATACCGACGGACGGCGGTATCGATGGGTACATTTTGTACCGGTATGGGGTAAGACGGTACAGTACGCCACTTGTCGGTTGCCTGTGGAGCTGCCTGACACCGACTGGTTCCTTATGGACGAAACATGCCGCAGGCTTGATGAGCTCAATGCGCTAGACACCTCAGTCGCAGTACGTCGACCTGGCGCGAAACATCCAACTTAGCAGATCCCGACCAGCAGCTCTGCAATGTTTCACATTGACCTCCAGACTTCCAAGAATCACCCACGCGTTGAATGTCAGCGCATGGAAGCAAGCTCTTCGAGGTCTTGCAGAGCGATAATAACTGCCTGCTCGACCTCCGCGGTAGCAATGATATAGCTCCTGACAAGATCCCGCAGCATGCGTGAAGAATGCGAACGATCCTCAACCAAACAAAGAGCACGCTTTTGAATGACTGCCCACCTCACAGTGTTCATGAACTTGTCCTCGAATGATCTAGATGACCCTGCTCTCCATTCGATCACTGCAAACGCAGCCACAAACATATTCGTTCACTCACTCGAGAAGAAACCTTTTCGCTATGGAAATCCAGTCGTTCGGCTTCAGTTCGCTGAGCTTCCCAGCCTTGTTTCGCCAGGGAAAAGTAATCCACTGACCATTGCGGACGGCCGCTCCAAGAAAACAAATGCCGGCGAACCGTAGAATGCTCAAGACATGTAGCAAACACTTAGTTGCTTTGCGCGAGTGCAATTACGTGGTCCGTATCGTCAGAAGCAAGATACCGGTTCAGCATTCGCCCTCCAAAATAGTGACATTTCGATACTGGTCTATACCGGTATCTTGAATCGTCTACCGGTATCCCAGTCGCATAAAGTGGGAACATGGGGCTGGAAGACGAGAGCAACGTGGTGGGCAACCTCTTCGCCTGGAACGGAGAGGACAGCGGCTACAACGCAGAGGACTGGATCCAGACCATTGAGATCGATGACAACACTTCCTTTCGCGTCTCGCTGGCCGAGGATGACGGCGCGATCCCCGGATCGCTCTTCGCTTGCGCGCTCTGGAATGGCGCGGTGCGGAGCTACCGGTGTGTCACACGTCGCAGGCGCTGGAACTGACGAATGTCTGTGTGTGCAGAGATTCATCGCCAAGCACTTTGCAGCGCATCCGGCCTTGGTCAAGGGCATGAACGTGATCGAGTTCGGCGCTGCCTCGTACGTTCCTGTATGTGTCTTGCGCCTCTTCCATTTGCCGCTAGACTCACGCGCGCATTGTGCTTGCAGGGCGTTGCCTTCGCTGGTGGCGCTGCATGAGAACGCGGCCGTGGTCATGATGACAGGTCTTGGCTCCAGTATGCGTGATTGCGAGTGACAGAGTGGCTGACGCTGCTGCTGTGGTGGCAGACTACCCGAACGACTTCCTGCTGGCCAACATGCGGGCCAATCTGAAGCGCAATCAGCATTTGCTGGGCTCTGGCAAGGCCGAAGTGCGAGCGCATCTATGGGGGTCAGAGACAGCGACGCTGCGCCAGTGTACACTTCCAGATGGCCAGGGCTACGACGTGGCCATCGTGGCCGAGTGTCTGTGGCTGCACCATTTGGTAGATACTGGTACTAGCGTTTGCTTTGGATGCTGCGTACTGACTCGTGGGCTTTATCCTGCAGCACGAGGACCTCCTGCGATCGATCCACGACTGCCTCGTGCCAGGCGGACAGGTCCGTTGGCCTTGTTTAAAGACCACTGACATCGTGCCAAGCTGACTGTGTGAATCCCAGGCCATTGTGTGCTTTGCGCATCACGTGCCAGGCCACGAAGCCAACGATCTGTCCTTCTTCGACAAGGCCAAGAAGATCTACGGCTTTGAAGTCACGCCTCTGGGTGAATGGGCTGCGCCGCACGTGTTCAACCAGGAGAAGCTCGTGCCGCAGTATATGTACCAACTCGTCAAGCAGCGGGACCCCATTTGCTGACGATATACCCATCAGGTTCGTTGATACGGAATGCCATGCGTCGCCTTGAGTTGAACCAACAGCATCGATCCTTGGGACGCAATCTGAATCGCCCCTCCATGTAATCGAGACCAAGGCAAACCCATAAGAACGGCAATAGAGAAAGCATCGATTGGAGTCTGCTGCTGCGCACATCGCGGCATTGAAGAACTCGCTTGCATTTCCGTTCGGGAGCAATTGGCAACAGGCACTTCCGTGGATGTACGAAGCCCAAGGGCTGCCCAGTACCCGAACTCGTTAACGCAACAAAGACATGGCGATGGAGATTCAAGAAGATGGACCGGATGTCCCGGCCGCCTAACTGCTTCAAGGAGCCACTTAAAGCGACCGACATTCCTGTCGCCCAGAATGAATGTGTTTACGCTTATAGCTGATACCACAGGTTATTATTTATTGTTATGGGTTAATGTGTTAATAAGAAAAGAATACATGTATTAGATCATAGAGGCTTTCATATTTGGAAAGTGAATCCGGAGGCACGCGCCTTCAGTGGGGCCAGCTGATCTCACCCACGCGCCACCTGATTGACAACGCTGATGACTGCACGCCTGTCGAGCGAATCGCATCGAATCAGATCCTCCAGAGGCCTTTGCTGCTCATGGCGCTGCTCACAATCCAACTCTTTCCATCAGCAGCATGAGCAGACCGGCAGGACGAGGCCCTCCGGGGGACTTTGCGGACTTTCGCCAGCGCGTTTCCGAGTCGTACGTGGTCTTTGCACTGCTGATACAGCGATGATATTTGATCTAATGTCTGCTGTCTGCTCTGTAGGCCGGCCAAGTGTTTGGCCTATGTGAAGGAGCACGCCACGCGGGGCGACCCGCAGTCGGTTCTGGACGCGATCGAGGAGTTCCGCAGCATTAGCCCCATGATGAACGTTGGTCCCCAGAAGGGCGCGATTGTGGACGCTGAGATCCGCAAGAAGCATCCCCTGGTCATGGCCGAGCTCGGAGGCTACGCAGGCTACAGCGCCGTGCGCTTCGCAGCCGTGCAGCGCGAGGTGGCTGGCAACAAGCCGTCGCACTACTACTCGTTCGAGTTCTCTGCGGACTACGCCGAGATCATCCGAGAGGTAATACCTTGCGCATTGAGCCAGTCTTCTCCTTTCAGCTGCTGATTCTGGCTTTCTGAAATAGATGACGGCGTTCGCTGGACTGGCCGAGCAAGTGACCGTGTTCGTGGGCCCGTTCGACTCGCAGTATGAGCAGCTCAAGGGCCAGACGGTCGACGTACGTTCGCTATCGTGCCTCTCTCTCATCGCAGAGCAGCGCACTTACGTGATGATGCATTCTAGATCTACTTCATCGACCACGCCAAGGAGCGGTACCTGCCGGACGCGGAGCTCATCGTGGCCAGCGGCTCGCTTGCAGTCGGCTCTCTGCTCGTGGCCGACAACGTGCTCATCCCAGGGGCTCCAGACTACCTACAGTACCTAGAGGAGAGCGCTCAGTTCTCCACGGCCATGCACAAAGTGGAGCGCGAGACCCCGCGTGGGACGCACGTGGACGCCATCTCGGTCGCCACTTTCCTGGGCTGAAAGGCAAATCAGAATTGTTTGCGGTAACGCAGGAATGAATGTAGTAGAAGCTACATTTCCCCTATCCCTCATTTGGATGGATAAATATGGAATCGTACCGTATCCTATTGTGACCAACGGATGTGTGACATGTGGGAAATGATCCATGAGCACAAACAGCTCCAGAGGCCATTTCCCAATTCGCCGCAAGCCGCACAAGCAACAGCATGAGCGCTTCAATTCCCTCCTACCCACCTGCCCGCCCGCGCGGCCCTCCATCTCCAGGCTTTGAGGAGCGTCTGGCGCAAGGGTGCGTCCGTCCATTCGTCCATGGTCCGTCTTGTGGCTTGACTCAAGCTCTGTCTGCAGGACCAAGGACTGCCTCGTGTTCGTCAAGGAGCACGCTCAGAGCGGAGACCCTGCGTCTGTCATCGCAGCCATGGAGGAGTTCTCCAAGACCACGCACATGGTGAACGTCGGGCCGCTCAAGGGCGCCATCGTGGACGAGGAGATCCGCAAGAAGCAGCCGCTGCTCATGGCCGAGCTAGGCGGCTTTGCTGGATACAGCGCCGTGCGCTTCGCCGCTCTACAGCGCGAGGTCGCTGGCAACAAGGCCTCGCACTACTACTCCTTCGAGTTTTCGCATGAGTACGCCGAGATCATCCGAGAGGTACGAAGCCCAAGGGAATCTCATGTAAATAGGAGGAGCTGGAGCTGACGACTTTGCGTCAGGTGGTGGAGATCGCAGGACTCTCGGACCAGGTCACGGTCGTTGTGGGCACGTTTGAGTCTCAGTTCGAGTCCGTGCTCAAGGGCAAGCAAGTCGATGTACGTGTCTTTGCGCAGTGTGCTCAAGTGCAGCTGCTGACTTTCCTTTCTGGATGCAGATCGTCTTCATTGACCACGACAAGGACGCATACGTGACAGATGCCAAGCTGCTCGTGGCGAGCGGATCCCTCGCGCCAGGCTCGCTGCTTCTGGCTGACAACGTGCTCATGCCGGGCATCCCGGAGTACCTGCAGTACCTGGACGAGAGCCCGCAGTTCGCGACGGCACTGCACAAGGTGGAGTTCCAGAACCACTGGGGCCACCTCATGGTGGACGCCATCTCCGTCGGCACCTTCCTGGGCTGATAGAAGCCTCGATACTGTAGTAGTGACGTTCTAATCCCCATAGTTCAATGGGAAAAACGCATCCAAATTCAAATCCGACGTCAGTCCTGCCCAGCTGCGCGTGCCCTGGTGCATAGCTTTGCCCCCACAGTTGGACACCCAGCCCAGCCCAGAGGGTGAGCAACAGTTCTTCGTCTGCTGCTCATTCTTCAATCTCCGGCGTCAGCATCAAGTCTCCTCCCTCAACTATCAGCCGCAGCATGAGCTCTTCACCGCGTGGACCCCCGAACGGCCGTCGTGGCCCCCCTCGCAACGACCAGACGTCGCTGGAAGAGCGGTACGTGATGCCTTGCGCTGTCTGTCGCACAGCGCGCCGCAGCTGACCCATTTTTGCGCGTTAATAGTGTGACCAAGTGCCTGGCCTTCGTCAAGCAGCACGCCGAGCAGGGCAACCCGCAGTCCGTGCTGGACACCATTGAGGAGTTCCGCAAGACCGAGCACATGATGAACGTCGGCCCGCTCAAGGGCGCCATCGTGGACGAGGAGATCCGCAAGA
The DNA here is from genome assembly GCA_023334555.1 of Elongisporangium undulatum. Lineage (NCBI taxonomy): Eukaryota > Oomycota > Peronosporomycetes > Pythiales > Pythiaceae > Elongisporangium > Elongisporangium undulatum. Next base: position 78,519 of record JAADVF010000043.1, read on the forward strand.
AGCAGCCGCTGCTCATGGCCGAGCTAGGCGGCTTTGCTGGATACAGCGCCGTGCGCTTCGCCGCGCTGCAGCGGGAAGTGGCCGGCAATGCTGCGAGCCACTACTACTCGTTCGAGTTCTCGCCCTTCTTCGCCGAGATCATCCGTGGGGTATGTGCGTGGGCTTCTGTCTCACTGTAGCCGTCTGTTGCTGACCACCTGTGCCTTGTAGATGGTCGAGTTCGCAGGCCTGAAGGACCAGGTCACGGTCGTCGTGGGTCCCTTCGACGCCAACTTCGAGGCCACTCTCAAGGGCAAGACCGTGGATGTACGTACTCGTATGGCTCTGGGGAGGGGAGAAGCGAAACGTCTCTGACGCTGCTCTGTGTGTATGCACATAGATCTATTTCATCGACCACGAGAAGGAGCTGTACCTTTCGGACGCCAAGCTGATCGTGGCCAGTGGCACGCTGGTGCCCGGCTCGCTGCTGCTGGCCGACAACGTGCTCATGCCTGGAGCGCCAGACTACCTGCAGTACCTGGACGAGAGCCCGCAGTTCACGACGGCGCTGCACAAGGTGTCGTTCGAGAGCCCCTGGGGCCCCATGGTCGACGCCATCTCCGTTGGCACCTTCCTGGGCTAAGCAGCAGTAACTTCCGTTTGTAAACAGAGCATGGATGATTATGTATCATCATTCCTAACGATATTCACAAACATTCATGAGTCAATGCAGTAAAAACCCAAATTGTGGGTAAAACCAGCAAATACGTTTTCACCCAGTACTGATCAATTTCAATATATTGGGTTATACTGTAATTTGAAATACAGCATCAGCTAGACTTTGCAGAAAAAGTCGGTGCCTTCAGGTTGGCATGTTCCAGTCCGGCAGTAGGTGTACTTCCACAGGTTCACGCCGTCGTTCTGGCCGCAGAGTTCGCCCTGTCCGAGCGTGTACGGCATGCACTGCGAGTAGTACTGTGAGTGGCGCACGCAGAGCGCATCGGCCTGGCAGAACACATTCACGGCCGAGCAGTCTCCGTAGAGATCGATCCAGTTGGTCTGACCGTAGCTGCTGGAGACCGAAGCCACGGCGCTTGGGCCGGAGGTTGGACTGCTGGTGACGATCTTCTGACAGCGCTTGACGTTCTGACCAAAGTCGTCCCAGCGGCATTCATAGCTTGGGTCCTTGCAGCACGTGCTCATGGTCCAGTTCTGGCCATCGCATTGGGACTCGCTCTCGATGGTGCAGGTTCCATCCGCTGCCATAAGCGAGCGCAAGTGGGGACTGGAGCAGGAGGCATCGGATACAAGTGCGAGCACAAGAAGAACAGCGAAGGTGGTCTTCATGACAACTGAGGAGAGGGCTGGGCTCGACGACGCAAGATGGGCTGTGAAGAAGCAACTGCTTGGACCGGTGCTGGTGTTGGGGTGCGACGGTTGACGCTCGAAACTCCAGCCTCCGTTGATCGCATACCTTTATAATATAATAATATGTTTAACATGTTCAATGTAGATGGCATTTCTATATAAAAGAATACTGTGTTACTTGATATACGATATTATATAATCATTTGAACATAAGTCGTTGTTGTATAAATTCATACAGGTACTCTGTTCAACCAGGGTGTAGCCATCTATCTATCAAATGCCGATCCAAATGGTGTGAAGGGCTGCAGGAAGGAAGGCAACCAGCGGTATTTTCTGGTACGATGGATCTCAGACAGCAGCATTTGATATTCTACACTAGCTCAGTTCTGGACCAGTGCCATTCTCCATTCACCAATAAACAGACCGCCCTTTGGAGGGACTGAAAGCAGTTTTGCCCGGTTTTAAGAGCCATGCAGTCGAGTAGTTATATCCGCCTCGTTTTTGACAAAGGGCGACTCTGAGC